>JAODAL010016738.1:0-79782 GCA_025379985.1 Phyllomedusa bahiana | reverse complement strand
CCGACCCCGAACCTCTGCCGCCTGCCCCGACCTTCCTCCCTGTCCAAACCCCGAACCTCTGCCCCCTCCTGATTCTCCCTCCCACGACACGATTCTGGACTACGTTCGTACCACGCTGCACTCGGCTGCCCCCGCAAGAAAGTACGCGGGGGGGACGACCTGGTAGCCTCACCCCCGCAGCAAGCCCATCCCGCTTTGCGGCGGGCTCTTTTAAAAAAAGGGGGGTACTTGATTCCTTTCCCTGGGTGGCTTAACTACCATCGCTTGCGGTGGTCCATGGACCCCGGGACCGCCTTACATTAATGCCCTGCCAATAATTTTTAATTTGGGAAAAAAAACAAGGAGAATATTCAAGAGAAGAGGGGGTGGACATCGGGGGGGTATACGAAATAAAAGAGAAAAGTCAGTGGCTCGCATTGGGGGAATTCATAATGGTGAAGGGGAATCTCTGCGCTTTTGGATTTTGGAAGTTGTGAGACGTCCCAAGGGGAGGAAAGGATAGAGAACCCTGTGTAAGGAGGCCAATGGTTTTTCCCGTAGGGACTCCCCAAAACCAAAAGGGGCCAAAAAGGGAATTTTGCAATTTGGTTTTTTTTAAAAAATAGGCTCTATTTTGGGGCCCTGTCAATTTTGCTTTCCCCTGCCCGAACTCCCATAAGGACCATAGGAAATTTTTTTTTAAGTTGACAATGAATAGTATCAGTGTCATATTTTAATTTTTCATTATATTCATTGATTATTACAGCTTGAAAACCCAAAGTATGGGAAAATGAATTTTGTACCCGAACGTTCTTCTTTTTGGGCCCTTTTTTTTAACCCCATGTTAATTTGAGTTTTTGCTATAAAATATTTGTAGGGAAAGTCAATTTATATATGCCCGCCACATTAGCTTTTATTATTTATTTATGGTAGATGATGTGGTGTTTTGGGAGTAAGTACATCGGGTGAGGGGGGGACCTGTGCATATCATGTTTTGGTTTGGAGCATAGCCACTTCATTTTTGATATGGCAAAATCCCTGAACTGCTTTTCGGCATGCGCTTTTCTTGTTGGTGCCCGGCGCGGTGGGTTCGGGGCCGGATTCGCATATGCGGGGTCACTTCCCGGGGATGTTAACCGGGAAATGAGGTATTCTAATTTCCGGGGGGGCATGCGCGTTGAAAAATCCGGAAAAGCCGTACAACCAGAGCAAGAAAATGGCACATTGCCATGGGAACCTGGAAAAGGAGGGGCAGTATCTTTTTTGTGTAAACACTGGGTAATTGTTTACCATACTCTTTGGGGCCATTAAGGACTTTAAAAAAGGGGGGCAGAGCCCAAATTATTGCTCTGTATCCCTTTACCCTTGGGGGTTGCCGGGGGTAAAAGAGGTCCCTGGGGGAATTTATCGTCATTATACATGGGGGACTTGAGCTAAGTATCAGTTTTTCATCAAATTTTTGGGAAGTACATGTGTTGTGTTATTTTGCGTTGAAATATAGCGTTTTCTTTTTCCACAGTTAGGGGAAATTTTAAATTCCCCTGAGGGCCCCCTAGAATTGTTGGGGGGAAAAACGGCGGGGTTTGTGGGTTTTAAAAAGGTGTTTATAAAGCTTTGTAGTAAACTTTGCCCTTGTTTTTTAAACCCGGACCCGCTCTTTATCAGGGGGGTTTACCCCACGGGAAGTAGTGCACAGTAGTTGTATCATCTAGGTATGTAGTGGAATTTGTTTAGGGGTTTAGAAATTTTAAAATATTTTTTAAAAAAGATAAAAAAAAATTTATGTTTTAAGGGGGATTATTATTTGAAGTGATTTTTTGGGTTTTTATAAATTCCTTCGTTCATATAAAATTTTGGTATTTTTACCAGAAGTATATATTTTCTTTTAAAGGTTTAAGCCAGTAGTTGTAAATGGTAACCAGAGGTCAAAGATCAGGGGTAATTAGGAGAGCTGTTTAGCTGCTCGCCAATTTTTGGGGTTCCGGGAAAGGGCTTGGAGGCCTGTGAAAAAAACCTGTAAGTTCAGGGATACCCGGGGGGAGTGGGCTCACGTTAGTGGAGGATTTTTTGCATTAGAGGGTGTCAGTGGAAAAACTGCAAGCAAAAATTCCAAACCAAAGGGTTTCCCGGGTTTGGGGGGGTAGGAGCCAGTCTATGAGGGTTTTCGCTGCAGTAAAATTAGTGTGGCCCTTTTTAGCCGGGTTCCGGGGGTTGGGGTCTTATCAGAAGTAGACAAAGTGTTGGGGTGGGTGTTCTACCCCCGTGTTCCAGGCCAGATTTTGGGCGGGTCCCTGGAGGGCTATAAAAAGCCCGGGGCTGCAGGGTTTGGGGGTTTTTGGTTCGTTTCCCGGGAAAAATGGAGCGAAAAAGGGCTAAGGAGGGGGCTCCTAAAACCCCGAGGCTTGAGGTAGCTGGTGGTGACCCCTGGAAACTTAAAAAAAATGGAGGCTGGTAAAAAAAAAAAGTGTTTTTTTTGTTGTGGGTGGGGAAATTTGGTTCCCCATCCGATGTAGAAAGGGAATCTTTTTATGTTTAGTAAGCGGCCCGACGGGCCCGGGGGTTTTTTTTTATGTTTTTCTGTTGTTTTGTTTTCTGTGCTGTAAACCCTTTTCCAAAAATTTTTAAAAAGGCTGGTTTAAGAAGAAGCCCTTTTTTGGTGTGCATATGTTGGAGTTTCCCAAAACCCCATTAGAAAAAATACAGCAACCAAGAAACCCCCAGAAGGGCCCAGGCCAAACCAAAAATTTGGGGGCCCGAATGTGCGTGGGGTCCCTACAATTTTTATATTAAAAAGGGAAAAGATTTTAAAATTATAAAATTTTTTTTTTTATATTTTATATAATATATTTATTATATATATATATATATTTTTACATTAAATTTTTTTATTCCCGGGGGAAACTTTTTTTATCCAACATGGGTTTTTTTTTTAGGATTAATAAAAAAAAATTTTATTTTTTTTGGGTTTTGGTTGTAGGTAGGAGGGCCCTTTTACATATTTTTCGTTGGGGAAAGTTTTTTTTGGGTTTTTTAAAAATTATATAGTAGTTTTATCTGAAATAGATATGTGGACCCCCTTTTGGAAAAATTTTTTTTGTGGATTTTGGGCCCTAATTTGAATAAAAAAATCACAAAAAAAATTTTTCGTACAAAATTTATGGGTGAATTTTTTAATTTTAAAGGGAAAAAAAAACCCGTGAAAGTTTTAAGGTAGGTGGTTGGTTTTCCAATATATCAAATTTAAAAAGCCCGAATGGCATGGACAGGAAATCTGAAATTTTTTGTAAGTTCCTGTTTTTTTCCTCCTGCCCTTTTTTTTTTTATTTTTTACATTGTGTTGGTGATGCCAAAAACAAAACCCTGAAAAGTGCACCCATCTTTCCAATGCTGTGTTGTGCGTACTCAAATAAGATCTTCATTTCATTTTAAATTTTTTTACAGAAAGGGAAACAGTTTACCCCAAAATTTAGATATCCCCAAAAAATTATTATCGCAATGTTCCCTTTCCCTTTTTATAAGGCATAAATATGGTTGTATAGCAGGAGAAAAAGGGGAAATTCCGAGTTGAGTGGGGGTAAGCTAGATTGGGGTAAAAGGTGCATAAAAGGGTAAAAACTACACTTTTAAAAGGGGGTTTTTCTATTTCAAAAGAAGCACAGGCAATTTTAGGGGCTCACACTTGTGGGCAGGTGTTTGTGGTCTATAGTGGTGATTGACATAGTACCTTTCTATCCCAGCTGAAACCCGCTACAGTGAGATGAATGCTGGGGTATTTTTTAAAAATTGGGAGTGAAAAGGGCTACCCGAGTCTAAAGGGTGTGACCCAAAAAGCTCATTTGACCCTTTTAAATACAGTCATAAAGGCCCCACATTGTTTTCCCCTGGAGTCATTTTTTTGCAACGCCCCCCTCCCTTTTGTCTGGGCGAGGGGTCCGCCCTCTGGAGATTTTGGGAAAATTGAACGCTTTTGCCTCCTTGACTTCTGTAAAAACCCACCATTGTTGATTGATCAAGCGGTTTTTTTTCCCTGCTGGGGCCTGTTGTTACGGGGCCCAAAGGTTTGCTGTTGCTGAAAAATTCCCCTTTGCAAAAAGGGGTTTAAATTTAAACCTCTCTGGGGCTGCCTTTAAAAAAATTTAACTGTTTGTGCGAAAAGCCCAAACCCAATTTTTTAAAATTTCATTTTTGGAAAACGAGCCTTAAATTTGCTTAAACAAAATTTTTTTTTCTTTTAAAATTTGGAAATTATTTGGGTTTAAATCTTTTTGGACAGAGATAGAATGGCAAGTTTTAAATTTAAAAATTGAAACATTTGGGCTGGGTGTTGAAGGTTGTAATTTTTTTTTTTTCTGGGTTTTGGAATTGAGGGGAAAAAAATAAAGTTTTAAAATTCTGGTCAGTGTATGGATTAGCTCAGGAGGCCCCATGGAAAATTAAAAAGAGGGGCAGTGGTCAAATGTTTGACTGGAAGCAAAAAAAACACGGGGAGGGGAACCCCCTTAAATTTTTGGGGGTGGTGGTTATTTTAAAAAAGGGAGTAAATTTATTGTCTTTTTTACAAAATTTGGGTGGCTATAATTAAGACAGTTGGGATTTTAAATAATCTCTTTGACTTTCAGCTTAAAAAAAATTTAAAGGGGGCCCACTACAAAATTTTCAGTTTCTCTTTTTTTTCTCTTCAATGGAAATGCATTTTTTGAGAAAAATGTACATTGTTATTTTATTATTTAAATACTGACAACAAAATCTCCCAAATTCAAAGCAAAAAAATTTTTTTATTTATTTGCAAATAAATGGAAATCTTCAAAAAATTAAATGCAGTGGGTGTCAGACCTCAAAAAATGCAAAAAAAAAACAAGGGTTTTTTTCTTTTGAAACAATTAGGGGCTAATGTTTTAAAACCAGGGGAAAACTTTTCTTTTCCCAAAATCATTTGGCATGGTAAACATTTTTTTCCCTTTTTTAAAATTCCCTTTTTTCCCCCCCCCAAAAGCCAGGTAGATGCCCCGGTAGCCAGTAGATGCCCCCCTGTAACCAGGTGATGCCCCCCTGTATCCAGGTGGTGCCCACTGTAGCCAGGTGATGCTCCCCTGTAGGCAGTAGATGCCCCTGTAGCCCGGTGATGCACCCCTGTAGCCAGCAGATGGGTCCCTGTAGCCAGGTGATGCCCCTGTAGCCAGGTTTGATTTCCCCCTTTAGCCAGTAGATGCCCCCCTTTAGCTAGTAAAATACCCCCCTGTAGGGCCAAATAGGTGCCAACCCTTTTTAGCCAGTTAAGGGGGAACCCTGTAACCAATGGATGCCCCCTTTTTTGCCGGGATATTTCCCCTTTTTAGCCAATTTGTGGGCCCCCCCTGTACCCAGTAGATTTCCACCCCTTTTTAGCCAGTAGATGCCCCTTTTTAAACCAAAAAGTTTTCCCCCCCCTTTTAGCCCAAAAGATGCCCCTGTAGCCCGTAGATGCCCACTTGTAGCCAGTAGATACCCCTGGAGCCAGTAGATGCCACCATTGTAGCCAGTAGATGCTCCTCTTGTAGCCAGTAGATGCCCCTGTAGCCAGTAGATGCCCCCCTTGTAGCGAGTAGATACCCCTGTAGCCGTAGATGCCCCCCTTGTAGCCAGTAGATGCCCTTTAGCCAGTAGATGCCCCCCTTGTAGCCAGTAGATGCCCATCTGTAGCCAGTAATGCCCCTTGTAGCCAGTAGATGCCCTTGTAGCCAGTAGATGCCCCTGTAGCCAGTAGATGCCCCATTCTAGCCAGCAGATGCCCCCCTTGTAGCCAGTAGATGCCCCCCTTGTAGCTAGTAGATACCCCTGTAGCCAGGTGATGCTCCTGTAGCCAGTAGATGCCCCTGTAGCTAATTATAAAATAAAAAAAAGTGTGCTGAACGGTGTAAGTGGCGTGACGTCCCCTCTCGGCTTACGATGTCATGCAGCTCCCATGGAGCTACTCAGTCGGCAGAGCTTCTGACTGAGGAGACCCAGCATCGCAGGGGGCGCGGTGAAAGCTGTGCGCCCCCTGCAACGCTGATAAATACAGGGGAGAAGGCGGGATGGTAACGATCCGTCCTGCCTTCTCCCTGTACCAGCAGCTGCTGACTCTGCGCGACTGTTATAAAACAGCCGTGCAGAAACAGGGGCTATCCCCCGGGTGGGCGAGGGGGGCGACGCCCCCCTTGGGGTGAGTGGAGCCTCGGCGACCCGGGCAATCACCCGCCTCGGCTGCCCCTAGGAATGGCCCTGACAGTATTATAAGGCAAACAGATAGTCAATGTCTATAAGTTGATCATTTTTGAAAGGAAACATAATGGTTGAGTTATGTTCTCTGGGGTTTGACAGCTGAACAATAACCTTTTTAGGTTCTATGACCATAAAAACTGTAAGTAAATCTTATTTTTCCTGCCAGGTATTCGAGTACTGCCAGTGCCTTCAGACCAGCCACCATTGGCAACATTAGCAGAATTACCATCTGTGCCATTCTTCACTTAATTCAGCTTGTAATGAATAAGGAAGTAATTTGCTTAAATATTAAAATCCACGCTACAAGTAAATGAGCCTAATTTCTCTGCCAAGACAGCTAGTTTCACATGTGATATTCCCTTGACATTATTTACTTTATATTCAATTAAGCTCTATTTAACATGGTCTTTAACAGTACTGCTTTAAACAAATGGTCTAGATAAAGTCATCAACCAACACAAAAGCGAAGTGGACATACAGCCAAGTCATAATGTAACAGGTGCACTGAGTTTAGTGCTGGAAATTCTGACATATGTAAGGCAGTGAATGATGTCTGTTCATTATAAATCTCATTATATTATGGTGTATGACTGCACCAAGCAAGTTGCCTTCAAATATAACCGTGAATCTCTTCAGAAACCAAACATATTTGAATACTTGTAAACATAGTGGTGAAACCAAAATATTATATGCAATATCTTCAGTATATCTAAGAATGTCTGGGTTTTCCCCTTTTAGAAAAAAATCAATTAGTTCCATTAAAAGAGTTATCTCATGAAGACCATATACCCCATGTGAATGTCATAGAGTGTGGTCCTATGCAGGATTCTCTGTGAGTGCCTTAAAGTCGTTTGGAAATGGCAGACATTTGTCTCTCTCTCTTTCCTGTCCTCTGTCTTCTTTGTTTTTTTTTCTCTCTTGTTTCTTCTCTTTCTCTCTCCAATAAGTATTAGTGAAGTCTCTGGCCCCAAGCACTCACTCATAGATCACCAGTGGCTGCTATGGGACCTGTGGTCGAAGCTGGGCACGGTCTGACAGTGCAGATTACCTCTCAATTGTCTCTGACCATTGTCCTTTGGTTCTGGATGGTGGAAGATCTGCACTGTTTAGTTAATGGTTTAAAAGTCTATTGGATTCTTGCCACACTAATTAGCTTAAATGAAACATATGGTCTACAAAACATCAGGACTACAATCTGATGCAGGTAGCATGATGACAGCAATGCACCACCTGTACCAAGGATCACCCACAAGAGCCTTGTTGGAGGAATGGGGAGAGGTAAGTATTTTTATTTTATTTTATTGCACTAGTGGGGATACTAATAAAGATGGAAAACCCTATTTACTCAGGCCCTGCCTACTACCTGGAACCTTGCCTGCCTATTTAACTATTTACATAGTATCTTGCCTGTCTACATAACAAAGGGCTTTCCAATGTAAATCACTACCATTTGAAGCCTCACCTGCTTACCCACCTACTTACCTAAGGCCTTGTCTGCCTACCTACCTACTTACCCACCTACCAGGGGCCCTATCTGCCTACCTGGGGCCTTACCTGCCTACCTACCTACAATCATGGGGTACTGCTTACCAACTTAATTAGGAATCTGCCTATCTGTCTGTAGTGGACCAACCTACCTTCCTACCTTCCATGGTGTTACCTACATAATAAGCAGATTATTTACCTAATGGCATGGGCTTGGTGTGACTACCTAATTTAAGGGGCTACCTACCTAAAAGAAGGACTAACTATTATTTTGAAATTATGTTGCCCTAGGAACTTTGAGTGCTTATGCCCCCTAAGCTAAGCTAAAACTAAGCTAAAGCTGCCCTTGTATTTTAGACAGCTTTCAGCCAAATGGTGATTAGTGTTTTTTTTTTTTTTGCAAGCTTCCCCTTTGGATTATGTTGGACCAGTATTTGTTACATATTTTCATTAAATAGTCAATGAAGGATAATGTCCTTTAGTGTGTCACATCAGAGGAGGTGCAGTGGGCCCTGACTAAATCCTAGCCCACTGTCCCTGCCTACTTGGTGTGCTGCCTTAGATGGCAGACCCAACTGGGCGGCAGACCCTATGCTACTAAGTGCAGGGCCATCAGGAGAAAACAAGGTCGATCAGTCCGGGTCAACAACAGTACGGGTACATCAAGCCAAGAATCAAAAGACAGAAGAATAACCAGAAACAAGCCAAGGGTCAGACCACACTGTCAGGAATTGAGATACCGAATCAGGAGACAAATCGAGGTCAAGAACAAGCTGAGGTCAGGTAATCAGAAACGTACAATATGGGAATACAGGGAAAACAAAGCAGGGAGAACCTTTCATAGGCAAGGACAGTACGTTCTGAGGAGGTTTAAATGGTGTGCCCAGACACTTGCCCCTTGCAGCTGATTGGTGCGGTCTCCAGGCCCTCCTATTGGCCTGTGTGACACGCCCTCTGTTATGAGTAGAAGCAGAGCTGTCACTTCTAGACTCATCAGCAAAGCTTCTGGCGACAGGCCAGGGGAATTAACCCCTGCAGAGCCTTACACCTGAGAAGCAGGTACATGAGTTGTGACATAGTGTTTATTTAAATAAAGTGTTTTTTTGTGTGTTTATGCTTTTTTCATCATTTCATTCCAGTGTTAGTAATAGAGGCATTTGATCGACACCTCTTCAAACAAAGGGGATTAGTGTCAGCCAGTGGTATTGCTGACACCAAGCCCCTTATATTTTTATTCCAGTACCCAATGAAACAGGGGTATTAAAAAGAGCTGGGTTACTGTCAGAAGTGACCATTAAAAGTGCTGATCTGCTTCTGATTTGGCTGTCGGTTGATATTTTTAGAGTGGAAAGGGACTAATAACCATGGAACTTCCCATTCTGATTTTATGAGGTTGTAGCTTTTGGTTTTACCCTGGCAGTTTATGAAAACAGGAGGAACTCTTAAACTGATGAGCAGGCTCTATAGCTCACCATCCACTACAACTGTGAACATGAGACTACCTTCATTTTATAGACAATCATCTTCGCTATCTCATACATAAATTTGACGTGCAACTATTTAGCATGTATTTAGTTATGCAGATTCTTAATATGTAACTGCATTGTTCTTGATTTGCTCCTAAAATCTAAATTTTAAGTTTTATTTTGATATTTTCTAAAATTCAAGTTTGTCTTCAACACTGCCTAAATCCTTCTGTACATGCTCTCGATCAGATTCAAGAATGGCTCAATTGAAATCTGATCCCAGGTTTCTTCTACATGGTCCCAATATTGGTACATACTGAACAACTCACTTGGGTAGAAATACAGTTTTTTCTTCCACTCTACCCACAAGTGTTCAGTTGGACTGAGGTCTGTGGGTTGTTGGGGCTAATACAGGAATCCAGCATTTCTACTTTATTGTCATAGAACCATTATTTCACCAATCTCAATGTATGTTTCGGGTTGCTGCCCAGCTGGAACACTATGTTGTCCTTTTCATACCCATAATACTTGAGTGTACAAAGTAACTCATCTTGTAGGATACTCACATATAGCTCAGCAATGAGACCACCATCGATCCTGGCAAAGTATCCAATACCTTTGGCTGTGAAATAACCTCATATTATCAGCCTTCCTCCACCAAACTTGACAGTTCCTTCAATTTTTCGATCCTTAGCACCATATCCTCATGATTCTTCTAGACCTATTTGCACCAATTAGAGTCCAGTCTATTGACTGTTCATTTTTCATCCTTTTTTTGCAAACTTGACCTGATGCTGTTTATGACAATATTGAAGTCAAGGCTTCTTCACTACTCCACCACTCCAGACTTGTGTAGTGCATGTCACATGGTGCTTGTGTAAGTGCTTAGAGTTATACTTGTGTTAGAGTTGGTGACACATTAGGTTGCCATTGGAGGCTATGCAAAGAGACACACTAGTCATGGCAAGGGAGGAGGTTAAATTAGTAGCTCAGGAAGTTTGGGGTCTGTGTATGTGTTAGCACTTTTGAGTTGCTATGGGAAACCAGGGTGATGGGTGGCCTGGTTATAGCAGATGAAGAGTTAACAATTAAGAGTTAAAGTCAGGCAGGCTGAACCTGTGTTTGTAGTGCAGTGAGTCAGCAGGAGCTGAGCAGCCAATCAGTGAGTGGGTGGAGCCAAAGGAGCAGGGGGGCCAGCTGGTGCTGAAGGGGACCAACACTGCAGAGACAGAGTGTGACTAAGAGAGTCATTGAGAGGAGAGAGGAGCAAGTCCCTCAGACGGAGTCTGGTGGGCATGAAGGTCCATTGATATTGGTCCATTCCCACCCTAAAAATAGCACCTCCTAAAATGCCCCAGAAGCAGGTGAACAAATTATAAGATTTGCTTCTGATGGTAACCTGACTCTTCCCAGTATCCATAGATTCTTTGCGGTATTAGTGGGAGAGGGTTAGTATTAGCCTTAGGATGACAAAAAAATCACAGCTGGCTGAAAACCCAAAGGGGCCCCCAGTTTTTGAAAATGGGAGAGATTTCTGTCAGACACCTTAAATTACCAGCATTTGAAATTCAAAGGGTTTTAAAAAAAAACAAAAGGGCCCAACCCAAAACACTTTAAAAAAAACACCCCCCAAACAATTTTCCCTTTTTGGATAATTTTATTTAAAAAAAATAAACCCCAAAATTACGGGCCCTGACATATTTCCCCAATTTTTTCATTTTTCCCAAATTTAAGGGAAAACCGGGAAAAAAAAAAAGGAAAACTCTTTAGGCCGTTCCCAAAAGGCTTATTTTTGGGGGGTTTTCCCGGGGAAATTGACAAATTTTAATCCTTTGGCCCATTTTCGCCCAGAAATAAAGAAAACCAGCCTTTTTTATTGTTTTCAATAGAAAATACGGTCATCGTTCACTCGACGGTTTTTTCCCGGGGGGGGAAATTGCCCCCCGCGGTTTGCGACGGCAAATCGGACGGAAAAAAACAATTTTGCATGTGATTTTTTCTGGACGGTTTCCCCACCTAAATGAATGGAGATGGAGAAATCCGTGGGAAAAATTTCAGTTACAAATACTTGCCACACTTAGTGGAACTTATTTTAAACTGATTTTAAATTTGATTTCAGAACGTTTTTAAACGATCGGCAATTCCGAGGGAAAATTCTTTTCTAAAATTTAAGCCGTGTGAACTTTACCCTTTAAAAAGGCATGCCCATTTCAAAAATTTTCTCAATCCCCTCCACCACCTAAAGGCCCATTTTTGGAATCTTTTCAGAGGCAGGGGACTTATTTTTAAAGCCATAAAATATGACCCGGGGGGGTTAGGGGGCACGGGCTTTTTTAGCAAAATTCCAGGGGCTTTGTTTTTTTATCCAATTAAAGAAAAACCCCCCTGGGATTGGGGTCCCAATGGGTTTGGGTAAGACAGATGGTTATACCACCAAAATTTTTTTTAAACTAACATATAACCATATATTTTACTTTAGGGTTGGGCCCATTTTTTTTTAAAATTCCCTTTTTTAATTTTTTTAGGGGAAATTAGGGGGTTTTAAAAAATTTATTTGGGCAATTTTTTTAAAATTTTCAAAAAACATTTCCAAAACAGTTTTTTTTTGGGAAAAACCCTTTTTCAAAAGGGAATTTAAAAGGGGGTTTTATATGTTATTTTACCCCATAAAAGATTTCCCCATCAAAAAAACTTCACCCCTTTTAAAGTTTAAAACCGGGGCTTTTTAAAAAAGTTTTTTTTTAATTTTTTTGGGGGTTTTCCCAAAAAAATTTAAAAGAAAAAGTGGAGGTAAAAATTTAAAAATTTTTCCCTTTTTTTTCTATTCTTATCCATTATTTTCTTAAAACACAGTAGGGGGATAACAGGGGGGAAGCGCAATTAAAAAATTGCTTCCTCTGATTCTTTTGTTTTTTAGGGTTATTCCATTTTGTGCCCCTAGTGGGGTATTTGTTTCAAAAACAAGCCCCAGGTAGGATGGGGGCCCCTCCCTTGATTTTGGGGGTTTCTCTTTTTCCCAGGGGGATTTTTTAAAGGTTTGCAACCCCCTTAGGTGAAAAAATTTTTAAATAACCCCCCTTTAAAAAAACATCAAATTTGGGGAAAAACCTACACCCCTTAAATTTTAATATTTTCCAAATGGGTTTTTTTAGTGGTATATTGGCCCCTTCAGGTGTTTCACAGATTTTTTTTTAATGGTAGGCTGTAAAAAATCCCAAAAAATGCTGAAAATGTTTTAGCTGAAAATGTTTAATTTTTTTTAAGGGAAACCCCTGGAAAAAAAAGCGCCCAAAAATTTTATTTAGGGCAACTTATCCCTAAGTTCGCCTTACAGTATTTTGGGAGTGTATAATGCTGTTTGGGTGTATGGCAAAACCTACAAGCAAGGGAGCGCTACAGATGCGCAAAAAACAAAACAGAACGGGAATGTTGCCCCGTGTTATCCCCGGCACAGAGTGTTACCCTCCCCCTTTTTTCAATGCTTTTTGGCCTTTTTTTTCAGTTTCAGAGAGAAAACACAAAAAGCCATGTTTAACTTCAACCCTGTATTTTGCTAAACCCTGTATTTGGTTTTGGGAAAATCCCCGGGTTTTTTGGTGGGTGTCATGTTGTATTTGAAAAGCGCCCTAAGAAACAAAATTAGGTAAAACCCTTAAAGGAAATCACCCTTTTTGGGAAATTCAACCCCTCCCCAGGGAACAAACTGGGGGTTTAAATTGTGCTTTTTGGGGGCCCACATGTGTTTCCACAGTTTTTTTAGCATTGGGCCATGAAAATAAAAAATATAAAAAAACAGGGGACTCCCCTATGGTTTTGGGGTTTTTTTTTTTTTACAGTGTTCACCCAGGGTGGCAAAAATGAAAGGAAAAAATAAACCCTTTGTGGGTCCCGTACTTTTTAAAACCCAATTTTAAATTTTTTGTAGTTTTTTTTTTTTTTTAAAATTTAAACCCACTTTAAAAAAATTTGCTTTTTGAAAAAAAAAAATTGCATTATTATGTCATACTCTTCTGACAGCCATAACCTTTTATATTTCAGTATAGGGAAAAAGGGTAAAAGGGCTTGCTTTTTTAAAGGATGAGATGTGTTTTAAAGGGTTTTGTCCTTTGGGATTCTTTGGATGCTTTGATTATTTTGTTTCAAGATTTTTGGGGGGGGGGGTTAAACAAAATACAGAAATTCCTGGTAGTGTTTTTTCACTTTTATTTTTACTGGGGGCCACCGCGGGCAAAAATGACTTTTTAAATTTTTAAATTTTGCAGGGTGGGTTTCGATTACAGTGATAACAAAATTTCCAAATTTTTTATGTTTAACCGCTTAACAAAAACCTTTTTTCAAAAAAAAAATTTTCCCCGTTTTTGCATCCCCATAGTCTGGGGAATCATATCTTTTTTTTTTTTCTGTGTACAGGTGTTTATGGGTTTTTTTTTTGTGGGTTGGGGTTAAATTTTTTATTGCCTTTCAATTTTTGGTGGGACAAGGTTTTTGGTCGCCTTTTAATCTGTTTTTTTGTGAGTTAGGATGAAGAAAATACTGCAATTCTGGTAGAGTTTTTTCTTTTTTATCTTTTTTAGTGCTCATCATGCAGCATTCGTGACATATTAGGTTTAGTCTGTGGGTCAATGATGGCGATAACCAATTTATATAGTTTTTTATGCTGTAGCACTTAGAAAAAAAGTGTTTCGTTGTGTAAATCAAAAATTTATTATCCGGTTCTTCTGATGGGCCTTAACTGTTTTTTTTTTTCCCTTATATAGAGCTGT
Source organism: Phyllomedusa bahiana (assembly GCA_025379985.1). Lineage (NCBI taxonomy): Eukaryota > Metazoa > Chordata > Amphibia > Anura > Hylidae > Phyllomedusa > Phyllomedusa bahiana. The sequence goes on along the minus strand of JAODAL010016738.1, from coordinate 65,849 downwards.
GTAAGGGTTCTTTTGGGGTTGAACTGATGTTTTTTTGTTTCATTTGGGGGTTTTAAATTTGGTTTTTTGATTTCTTTTTTTCCATTTTATGTGAAGTGGGATGAACATAAATCACAAATCTGCCATTGTTTTTTTTCTTTTTTTTAAGACGTTCATAGTGCTGGTTAAATAAAGAACAGATTTATAGGCTAGGTCATTACACATGCGGCGATACCAAAAATGTGCACATTATTAATTTTTTATCTTTTTGGGGCAATTGGCATTGGTAATGCGGAAAGGGCAATGTGCGTGTTTTTACTTTACTTTATTGTGTTTGTGTTTTATCTTTTTATTTTTTAACTTTTTACATTATTTACACTTGTCTCCATAGGCGTTTTGGGGATTCATTTAATTTTTTGATTTTTGGGTTACCCCCCAAAAAAACCACTAAAAGGCCTGTTACTGAAAACTTTCCCCCCCTTTGTAAACGTCTTTTCAGCAGCCTACTGACATAAAACGGGAAAAAAATAGCCTGGAACCCCTTAGTTGGGAAATAAAAGATGGGGAAAAATCGATTCTAACAAAAGTGGAATCGTTTAGAATTTCGGGGAAAAACTTTGATTCTAAAACAAGTCGAAGTTTGGGGTTTTGATTCGCGGGAACGAAGGTTTTTTTTAATTTGATAAAATGGTGGGAGAAAAAGGGCCCGTTACATGGGGCCCAAAAAAATCGGGGGGGAAGAAAGGCGTAGGCCCTACTTGACATGTGCGGGAGATAAAGGGCCAATCAAAAGCCCCCCCCCCCCCCCGGCCCCCCCCCGGGTTTGTGACGTCCCCGCACTATATAAGTCCGGGACGCGCGTTGACAGCCCCACACTCCTTCCCCCTGTGCCGTTTTTGTAGTGCTGCAGCTCCAGTATTAGGGGTTTTGTCACAAAAAGAAAGAGTTTTCATACGGGGGGGGTTTTTTGGGGGGTGTACAGTTTTTTCTCTGGATGTTTTCCCTGTCTTTCCCTAATTTTGATTTTTTGGGGTTTTGGGAATTGAAGTCCGTTTTGGTCAAATTAAAAGCTGCCATTTTTCATTTTAATGCTATCTGCTTCAGTTCTGGAGCAAAATTGAATATCCGGGGGTTATCTAAGCTTTTGTTGCTGTTGTATTCATTTTAAAAGGGAAAACAGTGTTTTTAAAATCCAATACCATTTTAATTTTTTGGGGGTTTGCTTATGTTTTTTTCGAAAATTTTATCCCAAAGGGGGCTCTTAAAAGTCTTTGTGCTATTGTAGTCAGTAAAAGAAAAGTTTTTTTGGGTTTTTTTTTAAAAGTCGAAAAAGAAATTTTGCCTGTTTGAATTTAAATTTATATCCGAAGGTTAATTTAAAAAGTTTTTTTGCGTTGTTTTGGTCAGTAATAAAAACAGTTCGTTTTAACACGCTACATAGTGGTAAAATTTTTTGGGAGCTTTATTCCTTTTGGGGCAATTTTTTGATCCAAAAAGGGTTTAATTTTAATTTTTTTTCTGCTGTTGTGGTCAGTAAAATTTCACGTTGTTTTTTTTTAAAACGTCATAGTGGTAAATTTTTGGCGCTCATTCCCTTTTGGCAAAATTTTTATTTCCCAAAAGGTTTTAAATTAAATGTTTTTTTGCTTTTGTTGTCAGTAAAAAAAACCAAATGTTTTTCAACGCTAAAGAAGAAAATTTTTTCCTTTAGGGATAATTCATATTCCCAAAAGGGGTTAAATTTGTGTTTTTTCTGTGTTGTTTGGGCAAATAAAATTTAAAATTGTTTTAACCGCTACATGCTGGTAATTTTTGGCGCTCATTTTTTTGCCCCAAATTTAGATTTCCCCCCGGGGGGAATTTTTAAAAGGTTTTTTTTGCTGTTGTTTGGGCCAAATAAAAGAAAATGTGTTTTTCAACGCCAAAGAAAAAATTTTGCCCGTAGCATAATTCATTCCCAAGGTTTTTAAATTTTTCCTGTTTGCGCTTTTTTATTTAACGGCACATAAAAGTAAATTTTTCCCCGGCCCCTTTTTTTGGAGCGCAATTTTTTATCCCAAAGGGGGGACCCCTGTTGTTTTGTGGTTCATTTGGAGTAAAAACAGGGTGTTTATTTATAAAAAAGATATCTTCTAAAAAGTGTCTGTACCCTTTTTAGAACATTAAATATGTCAAAAAGAGAGGTGGCGGCTCTTCATCTGCGAGGGGGCAAATGGCAAAAAACATTCCCGGGGGGCCAGGTCCAGCACCTTAAGGGGGCCCCTCGCTTTTTTGGGGTTACTCGGGGAGGCCAGAAAATGCAAATTTTAAACTGCAGCTTTTGTTGCCCGGGAAACCCCAAGGGGGTTTTTGATTGGTTGAAGATCAAACCAAATTCCTCCCGAGAAAGAGTCGGTGGGATGTCAGGGCACAAACCCCTTGTTGGCCCTGGCCCCGGGGCGGGTCGCCCGCCCTCCACCCGTCCCCAAAACCCCCCTTGGGCCCTTTTTTGGTCCCTCGCCAGAGAAAATTGTATTTTGGTTCTGGGTCAGCCGGCCCCTATACAGGAGGAAAGAACAATTTTTTGGGGGGGACAGTCAGCAGTATTGGCAGGGGAAGAAAAGGGGCCAATATCCCCTGCTTTTGCGTAGGCGGCCAAAGTATAGGTGTGGAGGGTGGCTGGGTTTTGAGGAGTCGCCTCTGTACCCCAAGGGCCCTTGAGGAGGACAGCAGTGAAGATCAAAAAAATAAAACCCATGATATGTAGGGCCGGGCCCCCACTTGGGGGCCGGGTTTTAAGCAAGGGGTTCTCCCTCGGGCAGGCAGCGGCGCAGCCTCAGGCCCGCGGCGCAGCCAGCAAGTGGGTTGTGTGGCATGAGTCTAGGGGTAGCAAACAGTGCGAGGTCAGGGCCAAGCCGGGCCACAGGGTTTAAAAACCGCTTTGAAAGGCCCAAAAATTGTAGTGGCCAAAAAGGGGGGCCCACCCCGGGGAGCGGGGTTAGGGGAGTTTTATCGTGCGGAGCATTTTGGGGGTAAAATAAGCAATCGGGGGTGTGGCTGTTTTTTTGCTTAATGACAACCCGGGGAGCCCAAATTTTGGGGATATGTAGGGAAACTGCGGGCAGAAGTGAAAAAGGGGGCCCGGGAGTAACGTTGGCCCATGGCCTGCATTTAACACCCCCCAGCGGGCACCTTTCCGGGGGGCCCCGGGAGAAAAGTTTGGGTTTAGATGTGGTTTTCCCAAACCTGCTGCTGCCAAACTGCAAAAAGCACCCCCGTTGCATGCATTTCCATTACAGCCAGTCAAGGGCCCCCCAACCCCCCCCCCCCCCCCCCCCCTTGCCCCGCCCCAAGGGAGTTTTTCTCCCCCTTTCCCCCCCCTCATCTCCCCGGGCCAGCGCTCCCGCCCCCTCGCTACTAAAAGGCGCCCGCCCGTCGTTCCCGTGAGGCGATTGCAAAAAGGGCAAAAAAATGCCTCCAAAAAATCCTTTAAGGGTGCTGCAGCGGGGGGGGCTCCCGTCTTAAAATTGTTTGGGGACTGGCAGTCCCTCCCTTTCCAAAAGGTGGGCTCTGCACCGTTCAGAGGGAAATTTAAAGGCCTGGCCGAGCCGAGGTTGAGGTTCCAAAACCCTAAATTTATTTTCCAAAAAAGGCCTGTTTCCAGACTTCACAAATATGGGAGGGCCAAAAAGGGGGGCCAGTCCTTGGCTTATTTGGTTTGTTCCCAAAGGGGCAAGGAGGCCCGGATGTGTGGAAACTGTTAAAATCGGGGCAGGGCCGTTCAAAGTCCTTTACCGGGGCCCCCTGGGTGAATGTGCTTTTTCCAAACCCAGCCACACAACAACTTGGACAGGAGACGGGGCTTTTTTTCCTCCACGTTTACCAAAAAATGGGGGGTCCTGCGCCAAAGGCCACCTTCCCCCCCCCCCAAACCCCACCATCTCAGCCTCCACAAGTACTGCTTTCCCTCTTGCCCAAAAGTGTTTGGGCACACCTTTTGTCATGCAGTTCTACCCTGGCCTGCCCCCGGCGAACGAAGTCACACAGGGGAGGTACTGTTCCCGTAATTTCAGCAAGAAAAACGATGTTTGGCTTTTTCCCCCACCAACTGCAAATCGGAAAACCCTGGTGGGTTTGGGCAAAGGGAGGAAATGGTGTTGCGCTGCACCCGGGGGGGATTTGGTCATGGGACCCCGGGATGGGGGGGCACCGGGGTTCAAAATTTAGGGGAAAAAGGTTTCTGGGGAAATCTTCCCCCCCGACTTTAGAAGATTTTGAAAAAGGGGGGAAAAAAGTGCATGCAATTTTATCCTTCCTACAAAGCCGGCCCCCCACCCTTTTCCCCGAGTTGGCGGCCGAAAGGCCCCCCCCCAAAAACACGGTGATTTTTCAATGTTTTTCCCCCGTTGGTTTCCAGCCCTGGACATGTTGGGGAACCCGGGTGTAAAGAACAAGGGGGAAAAGGCCATTTTAAAGATTTTTGATGATCCCGGTGGACAGGGGTACTCCCCTGGGGTAAACTTTGATGTCAAAGTGGCGCTCATGCGTGACACCTGCCGTTTGTTGAGGACAAATTTGAGGAGGGGGACGTTATTTGTCAGTGCCGGACCTACGGGTAAAAAACGTTCCTTCCCACTGTTATGTCCTGGAAAAAGATGCTGAAAAAAACTGTTTTGGGAAAGGGTACTGGAGATGGGTGAACTAAAAATCTCCGGGGCCCCCATGGAAATTTCCCGGGGGGGACTGAATGGGGGAGGGGACCGGGGGGCAATTTGGAGCAGAGAAATTTTTGGGGGAAATGAGTGGTTTTTTTTTACCCAGGTGACAGGGGGAGGGCCCGGGGCAGCTGGGGAGGTAGATGGAGGGTGGGAAGAAAAGGCAGTTCCCCCAAAACCGGGGGCATTTTACAGTGGAGATGGTGGAGGGGTTCCCCTCGGATTTTCCTTGTGAGGGTGGCCCCTAGCATGCTGATTTGCCTGGCTAGTGACAGCCCGAATAGTCCCCCAAATTGGAAAACGGTTGACCTTTTTGGCCTCCCCCCTATTGGTCCCTCGCTACCCGGTCCAAAATGGGAGCCTTTTTCCCAGCTGCTGAGAGGGAGGACAAATTCAAATACTATAGAGAAATTCTCCATAGTCAGTTGGCCGCTGCCTATGTGCGGCATCGTCCCTCCTCTGACAGGTCTTACCGGGGGTTTCCTAAGTGTTCACGTACTACTGCCGCGGCTGCTGTGGGAAGGTGGGGGGGTAGGAACAGTACCAGCTCCATCAGCAGCAACCTAAGTCTGGAGTCGCTGATGAGCAGCTTCCTTCACCCGCGTAGTGATGAGGGCATTCGAGAGCAGGAGCAGGACCTGGAGCAGACCCTGAACCAACATGTGGTGGCCTACTTGGACAGCACTCTGCCACCCTAGTTAGAAGATCCGCTTGGCTACTGGGCAGCCAAACTGGATGTGTGGCCACAACTTGCCGAGTTTGCAGTGGAGAAGCTGTCCTGCCCGACCAGTAGTGTGGCATCAGAGCGGGTGTTCAGTGCAGCGGGGGCCATTGTTACCCCAAGGAGACCCCGCTTGTCCATGGGAAATGTGGAACGACTGACCTTTGTCAAGATGAATCAAGCGTGGATCGGCCAGGATTTCCACACACCAATGCCTTGGCATCAGATTACATCAGCCAAGATACCTCACCAAAACTTTGAGAAATGAGTCTGGGTTCAATCTACATGCCTCAGCCACTATTCTGATGCTGCCACCCGCCTGATGCTACACATCTGCTGACAGTTTCTCCATCTGCCACCAACCACCTTCACCAGGGACTGGTATTGCCACCCACCTCCACACTCTGTCATTGTGCCACTCTATGACCTCATGCTGCTGCTACTGTTGCTAGTGCCATGGCCTTCACACTGTGTCATTGTGCCACTCTCTGACCTCATGCTGCTGCTGTTGATGACGTCATCTCCAGACTGTGTCATTGTGCCACTGTCTGACCTCATGCTGCTGTGGCTGCTGCCGTGACCTCCACACTCTGTCATTGTACCACTCTGTTGCATACTCCTTTTTTTGCCACCTCCAGAATGTCATTGTGCCACTCTCTGACCTCATGCTGCTGCTGTTGCTCAGAGTCCCTCAGAATCACTTGCGCACATGGCCCGCAGCATACTGATTTGCCTGGCTAGTGACAGCCGAATAGTCACCATCCTGCAGAGGGATGACTTCTGGCTCTCCAACTTCATGGACCCTCGCTACTGGTCCAAAATGGGAGCCTTTTTTCCAGCTGCTGAGAGGGAGGACAAACTCAAATAATATAGAGCAATCCTCCGTAGTCAGTGTGCTAACGTCCCGAAACCATTTTTGGCCAAGGCAATTCTACCTCTATCAGCTTCTTCATTAATACCTAAAAAAGTTCCAAAGCTGTTTATTATGAAGTATAAATGTGGTAGTTGGAATCCAGTTTCTGCGTGACACCAACTTGTTGAAAACCAGCGTATGGAATTAAAGGAGACCGTAAATACAGGGAATGTTTTAGGTGCTTATTTTGCATTCGGTGCCATTAGTGATGGAATTTAGTACAAAACTGGAATACTGAACTACAAGCAAATGCTGCAAAACTGGCTTGGGATGAGTTTCTTCAGTATGAAGAATGAGAATCGTATGTCCAAATTACAGACAGGAAAAAACGCCTCCGCCTCCACCTTGAGCCTCGTCTGTCATATCCGTGTACTGTACCTCTTGCCACCGTCCCTTGACCACGATCCTTGCCGGCTGTCCTGACCTTACGCTTGTCCCTGACTCAGTTTTTTCCTTTGGTTTTTGTACCTCGCTAGTCCTCGTCTGCCAGCGCAAGCAAGTCACATCAGGGGTTACGACCTGCTAGACTCCCGCCCCAGCAAGTCCATCCCGCTTTGCGGCGGGCTCTGGTGAAAAGCAGGACCTACTTAGATTCCGCTCCCTGGCTATTGCCATCGTCCCCTTACTGTGCTGCAATCTGTGGTGACTCCGGTAACCTACTACTGTGTTCTTTGATGCTATGGTAGGATCTTAGCCCTCAGCTTGTTTTTTTCCAGCTGGCGCTGCCAAGACTTTATAAGGCTGCATTCCCGCTTCAGTTTTTTGGTCAGTTTTGCCCCTTTAAGTGCACAGGGAATTTTAGAGTGAAGCGATTCTAAGAGCGGCGGCAGTCATGTGCGTGTCATACTAAAACACAGCACTGTATGAATGTCAAGTTAGTAATTTAAAGGAAAAAACATCAAAAGTCTGTTTCATCATTATATTCTTATTAAGCTCATCAGATAGGTTGTTAAACTGCTTTTACTGTTATACATCCTTATCGAAGTATCAGATATCTCTCACACAGCTTTCCTTGAGACAGATGCATTGCCTGTTAGAAGCAAGAAAGTCAAGGACTTCCTCCCCCCCAGATAATACAGAGAAGAGCTTCGGAATGTATCATATCAGCTAATGCTTCATACGTACATGCAAATTATAACTTGTCTTTTAGCGACCACCAATTAACAAATCATGTGGTGATTGAATAGTCATGTGATTAAAAAGTTCTATTGGAATGTAATTTACTGTGATTAAACTTCAGTTGACATGTCCGAAAACAGGAAGTGTCGGGTCCGTGTTTTCTCGAGCTCTGGCTGCCGGCAGCATAATAATAATAAACTTCGGAGGAGTCATTAATTGGATAGGAAGTGGATAAAAGATAGATTCCCACACCTAGATTTAATCATCTTGACAGTGGTGCCGTGAACCTCAACGTCCGAGGACTATCCGGAGGGGGGCCGACGTCCTACCATCGACTGCACGCTCCTGGATGCCTGAATCACTTGGGGCCAGGACCACCCCACAGAAATAGTAAGTTAGCAGACCTTTTTGTCGGTGACCTTATCTGTTTTTCGGTAACAATCTAGAGAAAGTCTTATGGGTGGTTGTCACCCTCCCTTAATAGACCTGAGGTAAGCGTTCAGGTGTGCCTCTAGCGAGTGCTCCGGTACAGGGGTGCGTATTATATGCATACCTTTAAACGCTACCAATAAATGCCTCTCTTGTTGCTCCTGTAAAGTATACGTGACTGGATAAGTGTATTTGTCCTTTCAGTATCATATTTCAGTGTGAGGTCAGAGCTGGGCATCACTGATGGAAAAAAAAATGAGATAACATGAGCTAACGACCCGGCAATCGAGAGCCGAAGCCTGTCATAAGTTTATAATAGTGTTATATTAAGTTATATACTGATATTGTTATTGACAGATGATCTGAGATTTGAGTTACCGATAAGCCTGTTATAAGTTATAATACAGATAAGTTGATAGACAGATGATCTGCATTCCCTGAAAGAGAACTGACCCAATTTCCAAAGCCTGCTATATGTTATAGACAGACGATCTGGAGAGAAATGGTTAAAGAGTAGCCATATAGACCTGAAATAATAGACAGAAGATCTTGGTTGTTTCTCATAGCCTGTTTATATAAACAGAAGATCTTGTTTCTGATAGCCTGTTTATATAACCGAAGATCTTGGTTCCTGATAGCCTGTTTATATAACAGAAGATCTTGGTTTCTGATACCGTTATAAAGACAGAAGATCTTGGTTTCTGATAGCCTGTTATATAGACAGAAGATCTTAGTTTCTGATAGCCAGTTAATAACAGAAGATCTTGTTCAGACTAGCCTGTTATATAGACAGAAGATCCATTGTTTCTGATAGCCTTTATAATAGACAGAAGATCTTGTGTTTTCTTGATGAGCCTGGTTTTATTTGATAATATTTTAGATTTTCCCTGCAGACAGCAAGAAACATTGATACTAGGGTTAGGTAATGTTTTATGGTTGGGACTTAATCTCCAACAATAAACTGTGACTTGTGTAAATTGGTTATTTTACACCTAGTTAGCAACTTGCATTAAAGAGTTAAAATTATACTTAGTCTGTGTCATTACTTCATTAGTTATCTCTTAGTCTTCACGCTGACCCGTCTGAATTTTGGCAAGCACTCAAGACTATTAGAAAGCAGAAGTGTATATTCAGCTCACAGCTTCTGTTTAAGGGGGGTTGCAGGGTGCAGCCTGCAGGCTACGCACTTCACTTGATCTCTGTAGCTTAAAAGTATTATAAGTATAGCGAACCACTGACTCGTGCAGAAAGTTAGGATCGAGTGTAAAATGGAGAAACAACGCGCTATGTTTACACCTAAAGCGGGGACAAACACGAGTTTTCATACTCCAGCACAACTTGTATCAAAAAGAGAAGGGAAGAGATATGTTTCAGATTTCAAGAGCTTACTGAGGCTTTGTGACAAGCCGAAGAAAGGCAGGTTGCAAGCCGTACTGTGGAGTTGGCACTAGCAAGAAATTGAAGTGGGGACTTTAACAAGATAGCGTGGCCTTATTGTCGGCTGCGAAAGTGCTTGCACAGAACAGCGGCTCAATTGCAAAGAATAATTATGTTAAATTGCCCCTTGTAAAAAATAAGAAGGATTTCACGACTGCATACACGTACTGTATAGGGTCTGAGCTGCCGCCACCACAAGATGGAGATTTTCACTGTTGGCAATGTCCCAATTGTCGTCATCGGAATTCCAATGACGCTGAGAATTGCGTAGGTTGTGGGGAGGAACATACAACACTAATCCCACCTTGTATTATCTTACCTCCGGCAGCCATTTTAATGAAGTCCTTACTTCCTCCATATCCGGAAGTACAAAACCAAACCCTGCCCCTTCCTGTGGCCATACTTGTAGTCCTAAGCAATCCAAAGAACCTGGAAGTTCCGGGTTGAAGTTGAACAGCGCCATCTGATTCCCCACATTCCGACTCCTATCCCTCCTCCCCTGCACTTCACTTGTTACTAACTAATGAAAACATTGAATATGCAACTGTCGAGTGGTAAAACGTTCTTGTCAGCACAACCTGCAACATCACAACCAGCCCCCGCAACACTATACCCCTGTGCTCACAGCTTCGTAAGACCCCACCTCCTCCGTAGCCGCTTTTTTTGACTTTTCAATGCTAATGGAGAGAAGACCGGGAGGAGGACAGAGATCCATTAGCTACAGGATGTCAGACTCACTGTCTGCAACCAAATTAAGGACTCCATATTTTTCCTATTGCTCACAGCACTCACACTGCTGTTCTAGAGAGGACACTTTACCAGAACACACATTGACTTCCCTAGGATACTGGCCCCAAGTCCTATCCTCAAATTCCACGACAACACATCACCGTGACAAACTACTTGTAACCCTAGGTGAATAATCTGGAAACCTAAAAGTGAATAACAAATCACCTGACGTTTGTACGTATCATCTTACCCCATTTCAATTTGGGACCACAACAACCACTCTTACGTATCATTAGGTGCATATTGTATTTCAGATACTACGGCAGTTGGTCCCAATCCTAGCAAATGGCAATCTTCCGTCATTGTGGTGACATAGTCGTCACAAATTGTTCAATACGGGGTAGAGAATACAGCCAGCCTGTGATGAACCTTCAGTTCACACGGTCCTGGTGGGTCCTTTTCCGTTTCCACAGTACCCGAATATAATAATGATACACCTATAACAAATTGTTCAGCTGCTGAAACCAACTATACATCACGTACTTCAGTGGCCCAAGCGGAGCAAGTTCTCAACCCTGTCCATACCCCCGCTCATTTCTTCTGGCATCTTTTGGCGTTCCCACCAACGCCATATGTACAGGCCATACTCACCGCATTAACATTGAGCACAAACCAATTCTCCAATACTGAAATACGGATAGTGTACTAACAGACGCTATTGGCCAAATCCCCCCCCTTAAGACTACATGGCTCCTCCTTACTCAAACACTCCTAACTCTCCCAGGACAACTTCACCCTGCTCAGGAGTATAGTCTCAGTTCCGTTGCAAACTACACCCACATTCCTCCACCACCAGAACCATACTATTCATGGACTTACCCCTACTTTGGCAGCAACCATCCACCATCCCTCCTCAGCCACTGGATTTTCCTTTCCTACCAGTTCTATCGTCTCATCCATCAGCCCAGCCACAATACCCCAGGAACAACCAATCTACATGCCTTTTACACCCGAAACCAAGTCAATAAATCTACTGACCCAATGCCATAACCCTGAAAAAACCCTATGGGCATTTTTACCAGTGGCATCAGCCAATACAGAGGACAGATTCTGCCCCTTGGAAAGATCTATCACCAAATGTTTGCACACAAGGCTGGGGATTACCTTTTGCCTATCATCAAATCAGCTCTACAAAAAGACAATGTTGTGGACGATCAGTACTTACTCCATCTGTGTGAAGAGTTCTGCCATCGACATCATAGTCATGTGGCCAAGGAACGCTTGGCTGAATCCTCAAGTGAATATTCTTCAATCTAACTCAGAGTCCTAACTGAATCCGTGAGAATTTTTTTAATCACCGGTGTCTGCGCTATTCCAGGCACATGGATTTGACATGCACAAAATCCTTTTTTCAACTGCGTTTGTCATAGATTTACTTAAACCTACTTGGGACTTTGAAACTATTCAAGCAGAATATGCAGAGTTATCTGGAAGTCAACTTCTATCCAGTGCTAAGGCACCAGAATGAATATCATCCCAACAATTAAAGAAGGTTTTCTAAAGTGACCCTACTTCAAAGAACTCCCACAGGGCTCTAATAGCTCAGCCAGACACCATACTCGTACAATCAACCAATGCAAGTTTTCCCTGGGTAATCAACCAACCAGAACTCAATCAAGAGCAACTTGTTTCGCGACTTGTACCAGAACACACACTCTGGCGGACAACCAACTCAGAAAACTTTATTACTGCAACCCGATCCGGACATATCATGATGCAGTGCGCGCTTAAAGCTTTCTTGACGACAAGGAATCTTGCTACCAATGACAGCAACTACCGCAATACCCTCAAGCATATAATCAACTTCAAACCTCAGTAATCAAGTTTTTTGAATCTCAACCGTCAAGCGATTTTCAACCTAACAACACAACGCTGACCTAGTCCTACAATAATAAATCACATTCATTGGACCCGCAAGTATAATCCAATCTTTAACCATAGTCAGTGCAAAACCATAATCATATCCTCAAGATGAATCTTATCCGCCTTTCCTCAACCTCAAACACCCCTATCGTCCTCATTCATAGGATTCCGGCAAACCTATGTCCTACCGTTTTACTCGATGCTCCAGAGAACATCACTGTCATTCTGAAACCCGTGTTGAACTCGTCAATCTTCAAATTAATGGCCACCAACTTCCTTACTTGTAGATACAGGCAGCCAGATCGGTTCGAAACATCTACATACCACCAAAAAAAACACGTCATACCATCTCTGACTACATTTCATGCGTTGAAGTGGATGGACGACCAACCCAGACTCGCTTAACCTACTCTGTGGCAATTGGACATCATGGACTCCTGTCTAAACTACTTATCTCTCCTACTTACCCAACTAATCTGCTTGAAGCTGATCTTCTACAAATGATGAATGCTACTATCAGATATAATTCTTCTAGAATGTATTTGGACTACAATACTCCAATTTCACATGAAGGTCTACAAGCTGTTCTTGCGCTTCACATGTTTTATCCACATCAAGCAACACCTCCTGAACTTTTGACAAGTACCTCCTGAAGTTTGTTCTAAAGGTCCTGATGATGTCGGCATCCTTCCAGTCTCACCTGTACATGTCTTCTTGAAAGAGGGTGCTACCCCGCCTCGCTTACCTCAATATTCCTTTAACCCCTTAAGGACCAGGCATTTTTTTTTGGTGACACATTCGTTTTTCCCTCCTCGCCTTCTGAAAACCATAACTTTTTTATTTTTCCCCCTAATAGACACATGGGGCTTTTATTTTGCGGGACAAATGAACTTTCAAAATGGTTTTTTTCACTTACTATAAATATACGGGGAAACCCCCAAAAAAAAATTTCCCAAGTGGGGCAAATTGGGAAAAAAAAAATGTATTTTCGTCATGTTTCGCGGGTTTTCTTTTACGGCGTTAATCTTGGTAAATAAAATGTTTTATGTATTATTCTACAGGTTTGTTTGCACCCGGAAATACCAAACATGTGGGGTTCCCCTTATTTTTTGGGTACCGTAAAAAAAATTCCAAACATTTTCTATTTTTAAATTTGGCCACGGGCCATTTTGTCGACCAATAATTTTTTTGTACTAAACCTACGGCTCATGGGGGGGGGCTTTTTTGCGGGCTAAAGTGTACTTTTTTTCGCTAGCATTTGGAATCATGCGACTTTTTTTATATTTTTTTATTCATTTTTTCAGTGAGTAAAAATTGAAAAAAGAAGGAATTTTGGTTTTGGGATTTTTTTTTTTCTACGGTGTTCAGTGTAGGGAAAAAAATGTTTTTAATTTTTTTTATAGCGGATTTTTTGGACTGGCGATCCCAAAATATGTGTAACTTTTTTATTTTTAATGATTTTTTTTAAAAAAATGGGGAAAGGGGGTATTTGAACTTTTAAATACTTTTTTTTTTGTACTTTAAAAAATTTTTTTTTTTTATTAACATTGAGGCCACCTTGGTACTTGCCCCTAGGGGGGCGCGATTGTTAATCAACCTAAGCATTGCTAGGCAAGCTTAGGGGGTACAAAGATGGCGGTTTCCCCCCCTTCCTGTCTGCGGAGGAATGGGGGCAAACCGGCCAGGGTAAGTGACGGGGCCTTCACAAGGCTCCCCCCCACCAGCCCGGTCATTCAGATGCCGGCCTCTTGGGGGGGGTTTTGAGGGGTAAAACAGGCCAGGGGCGGAATGGATTATAGAGGAAAGACAATAGACCTTTTTTTTACAAGGGATTATATCCATTTGTATACAATGGCCATGTATCCCCCACAGAGGAATTAACCAGTGATTTCTTCAATCAAAAAGATGTACCTACACCCAGAATTTCATTCCCCAGGAAAGTACTATGCTGAAGTTGCAAATAGAAAATACTTTACCCGGAAGATGATGTCAACACCAAGGAAGCAGGCTAAACCTATATTCTCTTGCGGATCCAGGTTGAACACATTGAAATTCCCCCAGAGTGGAAAAATACAAGTTGTTTATGGGGTGGATTGTTCTAGGAGGGCTGAAGTCTACCCAGTTACCAACATGCTTCAAACCACGGAAGAAACTATTTGACTAAATTGAAATGCAGATTTGGACTCGCTGGGTTTTAAAAATTGACCAGGACCTCCCTTTCACTGCGGAAGTAACAGAGACTTTGGAAACTATGGGAGCTCCCTCGGCCTGCCCCCCCCCCTACCACCCGAATTCAGCGGAAAGTGGAAAGAATAAACCCCCCTTTTGAAAAACAAAAAGCTAAAAGTAGCAAAATAAACATCTTTTCCCCGGGCCCCGAGACCCCTATCCTTTTACACTCTATTCTGTCGAAATCCCCCGAAAGCCCAGGGTTCCTCCTCGGAGATAGTATTTTCAGGCCCGCCAGATTAGGGAGGTTTCAACATACAGTTGAATGCAGGGAATGTACCCTTCTAAAAAATGTTATAAATCTGTGTAAAAAATTTGGGAAACTAACCCATGCATAGTGTTCCCCTCCATTCCAGACCCAGACTCTGACCCAAAGCTCGATCGGGTGAATTTGTGTGGGTGCAGAAACCGTCACAGTTTCCCCTTGGAGCCAAATTTTGACCATCCCAAGTATCCGGTGTCCCCAACCTCATGAAACTTGGGGGAAGACCCACCTGGGTGCAGCTTCACCGCAAAAAAAAGTGACTGCGACCAAATAAGTCGCCATTATAATTTTTTCCCTTATCCTTTCATTGTTGTCTAGTCTGGATGTGTGAAAAAAAAATGCAAGAGGGACAACAAGGGGGGGGGATGAAAATTCAAAGCTGGGGATAGGTAAAAAGGGTTTGAATCACTTACGCCCCAGATAACAATCAACAAAAGTAAACGGGTAAATTACTTTTTTATCAACAGGGTTTGTTAATTACACCCGAGAGCCTTACAAAGTATGCTGAAAAATTTTTAAGCCCCAACTCCATCATGACTCCCCAGAACATTGGGGTTATGAGTTGTAAAAAAATCCACGAGCCTCGCCCGGGGGGGCTGCTCTGATGTGGCCCTGGGGGTTTGGCAACAGGCTCCTTACCCCTCAAAGGCTCTGGGGGGCGGGGGTTGCTTGGTTCCGGCCCTTGGAGCAGGCCTGACAGGGGGTTTAGTGGGGTTTAACACCCCGTTCACCCTATGTTAAGGAGAGTGACCTTTCCCATTTTTTTCAGTTTAGGGAAGAGCAAAATCAATTCCGCTCTAGGGGGGCGTTAGAACAATTTTGTGTTTTTAGGGGGGGGCGCAAGTTGTTATTTAAAGGGAAAAAAAATCAAAGTCGTTTTCATCATTACATTCTTATAAAACTCATCAATAGTTTGTTAAACGCTTTTATGCTATACATCCTTTCGAAGTTCAGATATCTCTCACACAGCTTTTCCTGAGACAGATGATTTCTGCAGAAGCCAGAAATTCAAGGCCCCTTTCCCCCTCCCCAGATAATTAAGAAGAGAGTTCGGAATGTGTCATATCAGCTAATGCTTATTTTTTTTTTTTACATGCAAAGTTAAAATTTTTCTCTTACGACCCCCAATTTTTAACCAATCTGTAGTGATAAAAATTGTCATGTGATTAAATTCTATTGGAAAGTAATTTTACTGTGATTAAAGCAGATTCAGGTTCCTAAACGGAAAATGTTGGTCATGTTTTTCGAGCTCTGCTGCCGGCAGCAATAATTAATAATTAATTCGGGGGGAGGCATTTAAAAGGATAAGAAGTGGAACAAGATAATTTTTTCACCTGATTTAATCATCTTGACAACAGTAATGAAAAAATTTAACTGTTTTCCCCAAAGAGCAATATCCCAAATTAAAAAACGCTGGTTCAAGAACAGGTGAGTACACACAACGGCAGTAGCAGTCAGTCAGTGCTGAGCGTTGATGGTAAAAACACCTACTTGGCGGTACTCAAGGCTCCACCACCTTTCTGAAGGGGCTGTTGTCTTTTCCCCCGTCTACCCTCCCCAAAACTCCTCTCCTCACCCCTCATGGGGCCCGAAATCATTCACCGGGCTTGCAAAAGACAGCTTTGCATTTGCCATCCTAAGGCACGAACTGACCGTGTCGTCCAAGTTTTGGGAGTTTTAGTCCCCACCCTTTTCAAGTGGGGACTCTGCACATTCAAGAACTGATGGGGTTTTGCCGAAAACCAAAGGGGGGAAATCCCCCGGAGTTATTGCTTTTCGAAAAAGGCAGTATCAGCCTTGCACAAATATGTAGACAAAAAGGTGGGCCAGTCCTTGAGCCTATTGGTGTCTTCAAAAGTGTACAGCAGCACGAAGGTGTGGAGCTGTAACTACAATCAGTGACAGTACATGTCCTTTACGGCCCACTGGGTGGATGTTATTCCTGCCCTGCCACACCATTAACTTGGACAGGAGACGCCGCTTTCTCCTCCCTGTTGTCAAACTACGGATCCTGCACCAATGTCCGCCTCCCCCACCACCTCAGCTTCCACAAGTCTTAGTGTTCCTCCACTGTACCACATGTGCAGGGAACGGCGGTGTCACACAGTTCTGCACCTGGTTTGCCTGGGCGAACAAAGTCACACAGGGGAGGAACTTCCTGACATGAAAGACATGGGTTTCTCCCCTGCTCTCAATTTGGAACCCTGGGGGACAAAAAAAAGGAAAGAACTTTATGTCGAGCGAGCAAAGAGGGCTGAGCCATGTGTGCCCTGCATGGCGCACGTTTTTAATCTGGTTGTAAAACGGTTCCTCAAGTCTTCCATCATTCTGCAAGACACTCTAAAAATGGCCAGGAACTTGCATGAAAATTTAGCCTTCCTACACTGCCCCAAGCAACCCTCCTTGAGCTGCAGCGGGAGAACGGTCTCCCCCCAACATTGGGGATATGCACGTTTCCCCCCACTGGGAATTCCAGCCCCTTGTTGGCCCAAATCTATGAACGGGAAAAAAAGGCCCTTAATGATTTCTTTAGGGTCCAAGGGATAGGAGTACTCCCCTGTGTAAAATTTGGATGTCGCCAGTGGCAGCTATCCATGAAACTCGTTACTAGGCCCCCTTTTAGGAGGCCAGTATTTGTCAGTTGCCAGGGGGAAAGGGATGAACAATGTCATTCCCCCTACAACATGTCCCCGGAAAAGATGCTGCAAAAACGTCAGGTGGAGGATGGGACTGGGGGAAAAACATCTCACGACCATATGAGTCTGGTGGGGGCTGAACTGGAGGAGGAGGAGGAGGACACTGGAGCACAAGCAATGTGTGGTGAAATGAGTGGTTTCTTTTTTACCCAGGTGACAGGAGAGGAGGAGCAGGAGCAGCCGAAGGAGGTAGGGGGAGACGAGGAAGACAAGGCAGATGACCCAGACACACCATCGCAGTATACAGTGGAGATGGAGGCAGGAGTTCCTCAAAGTCACTTGAGCAGGTGGTCAACTGCATGCTGATTTGCCTGGGTAGTGACAGCCGAATAGTCACCATCCAGCAGAGGGATGACTTCTGGCTCTCCACCCTCTTGGACCCTAGCTACCGGTCCAAAATGGGGGCCTTTTTTTCACCTGCCAAGAGGGAGGACAAACTCAAGTACTATAGAGACATCCTATGTAGTCAGTTGGCCACTGCCTATCTATGCCATCGTCCTTCCTCTGGCAGGTCTGACCGGTGGTTTCTCAACACTCACATATCCCTGCCACGGCTGCTCTGGGGGGTGGGAGGGGTATGAGCAGTACCAGCTGCATCAGCAGTAACCTGTGTCTGGAGTCGTTGATGAGCAACTTTCTTCACCTGCCTAGTGAGAAAGGTATTCACCAGCAGCAGCACCAGCACCTGGAGCAGACCCAAAACCCTGGATTCTTCTGGCTATCTGCCTCAGCTACTATTCTGATGCTGCCACACGCCTGATGAAACACATCTGCTGCCAGTTGCTCCTTCTACCACCCTCCATCTTTACCAGGGACTGGTATTGACACCCACCTCCCCACTCTTCACTGGGCCTTTATGTAGCCTTCTGATGCTGCTGCCACCTCACCATTCAGGTATCATCATGTTGCTGCTGCCGCTGTCACCTTCAGGCTATGTCCCCATGTCACTCTTTGGCTTGATGTTGCTGCTGCCGCCACCTCCTCGTGTCACCTAGCTGCTGCCACCTCAAAATTATGTCATTGTGCCACTCTCCGGCCTGATAATGCTGCTGTTGTTGCTGCCGCCTCCATGTAATTGTGCCAATCTGTGGCCTATTCCTGTTGCTGCCACCTCCACAATCTGTCATTCTGTCACTCTGTGCTCTACTCATGCTGCTGCCAACTGACCACTGTCTCAGTCGACCACCCTGTGGTATCCAAATGCTGTTTCCACCCTCCACCACTCTATGACTTTGCCAATATGTTTGGTTTTCCCCTTCTTTTAATCTGTCAGAAGGAATGAAAAGGACAAACACAACCAATTGTGTTTTCGAAGAAGCTGTGAGGCCAGTAGGACATGGTCCTTTGTTTGCATCAGGATTGTCTGATGATTAGGTAGCCAAAGCAGATGTGGATACAATACACAAAAGACATGCAAATTTTCCATGTACTTGTCATCTCTTTTTTGGATCAACTCCTGTTTGTTTTTGGCTTTAGCAATACTGATGGATTATTGAACAATTGAACAGACAGATCAAAAGGAAGGGCATAATGATCAGGGATGTCAGTGATGCAAAATTACTATCGACACCCTCCCCACTCTATTGGGAGGGGCTTTACATTTATCAGTGTTTAACAGAACACGTTCTGTCATAATCTGTGGAATCATCAAGATAGTTCACCACAATAAGTGAAAAAGTAACTCTTTGGCACAGAGAGCAATATCCCAAAATGAAAAGTGCTGGTTCAGGAACAAGTATTTATATGACACACACACTGTGTAGTTGAAAGGTATTTCGCCCCATTAATTCTAAAATCGTGAATATTTTGCACAGAGTGCAATCTAGTGTTGTTACAGAGAGATCCGTTTCCATAAGAGACAAAGTGGCAAGTGGCAGAATGTAAAATCACAGAAGCTGGCTGGCTGCTGATTGGCTGCATGTCTGCATGTCATGGTATTGTGGGAGTTCCTTTCTTTCTCCCATAGTTCTTTGCCTCATGTCACACCATGTGCTTGCGGCCATTTTAGATTTGTTACCACGAATCGCCATAAAATTCGGCTTCGTTTAGAACCAAAATTTCCTGAAATTCTAAACGAATTCCACTTCGTCAGATTCGATTCGCTCATCCCTAATCATTTCACGTCCCATAAAATTTTGAATAAATTTAATCAAAACAGTCGCATGTATTCCAAACTGGTAGCAGTAAAAAGTACACTTCAGCCCACAAAAAATGCACCCTAACTCAAGTCTTTTTGTTAGTAAAAAAAAAAGTTATTGGTCACATAAAATGGCGGCACATCGGAAATTTCAAGAATAGATGCGTATCAACTTGTCATCATTTTTACTGAAGATTGAAGGCCATAAAAACAAAACTCCTGCAAACAAGTACCTTTTTTCACATTTTGCCCCACTCAGAATTTTTTTGACATTACTTAGTATATTCTATGGTAATATGAATAACATCATTCGAAAGTACATCTTGTTCTGCCAAATAAATGCCCTCATATGTCTATGTAGTTGAAAAAATAAAAAAGTTAAGGCTCTGGGAAGGCTGGGAGGAAAAAATGAATGTAAAAAGGAAATAGGCCTCGGCATTAAGGGTAGAGACGAGCGAACAGTAAAATGTTCGAGTTCGAGTCGAACTTCGAACAGTACTGGTGTTTGGTTCGAGGCTCGACTCGAACCCTATTAAAGTCAATGGAGAAAATGTTCAGGTTAATTTTTATACCTATACAGATGAGGAGAAGCTGTTAATAATACCCATAACAGTAAACTGGATACTTGGAACAACCTAGTAAAGAAAACTTGGCTCTAAGAGTGACAGAAAAAAAAATTGAGAGGCTAAAGTACTTCATTCCTTTCAATGACTAACTGAAAAGGTGAGGACAGCATGGAAGGAGGGGCAGCGGTAGCAGCTGCTACAGGGCCCTGTATCCTGAGGGGGCCCAAAAGCCCTTTTGACACATAAGACACCGGAATTGGAAATGGCACATGGCAAATGGCAGGAGCCCCATTTCACTTTTTACACCAGAGCCCAAGAACTTCAAGTAACGCCTCTGCTTGCAAGTTTTGTACATGTGATATATGTGGTGGCAGCAAGAACATCCCTACGGAGAACATTGAGGTTCAGCTGGCAGGGGCGTAGCTATAGGGGGTTATGCAGCCCTGCATCCGGAGGGGGCCAAAAAGCCACTTTGACACATAAGAAGACACCGGTATTGGAAATGGCACATGGTAACTGGCAGGGGTGCCAATAGGGCAGTACGAGCAGTACTCCTGTCAGGGGCCCTAATCAAAAAGGGTCCCACTGATATTTAAAAAAATAGGAACTAGTAATGGGTGGGGGTCCCAAAGTAGAGTGCATGAGGCTAGCCAGGGCTCTGGTGACGGTCAGGATGAGGAAGTGGAGGAAGATGAGGAGGCAGGGGTGGATACTACCGGTACTGATTACAGGGTCGAGGGGCACTAACCAGATCCTCCTCCTTTTCCTCCTCCTCCTGTAATCTGTGCAAACCTCTTACCATTGAAAGGGATGAAGTATTTTAGCCTCTCGATTTTTTTCTGCCACTATTAGGGCCAAATTTTCTTCACTACGTTGTTCCAGGTATCCAGTTTATTCTTCTGGATGGTAATTACAGCTTCTCCTCACCTGTATAGGTTACTCATTGGCATGTCTTTGCTGCCACCAATGGTACTGCAGCCTAATCTTGTCAAACTGGAACCTCGCAATTCCCCATTGCCTAATCTTATCGAACCGGAACCTTGCAGTTCCCCACTGCCTAATCTTGTCTAGCAGGAATCTCGCAGTTTCAGATTGCCTAATCTTGTCGAACTGGAACCTTACTGTTCCTCATTGCCTAATCTTGTGAAACCGAAACCTCGCTGTTCCCCATTGCCATTTTCTCGCTGCCACCAATGGTACTGCCATGTAATCTAGTCCGCTGCTCCTCCTATTGCTACGCGCCTGCTTGCAAATTGTCCTCATCTTTTCAGTTGAAAGGAATGAAGTATTTTAGCCTCTCAATTTTTTTCTGTCACTCTTAGAGCCAAATTTTCTGCACTAAGTTGTTTCATGTACCCAGTTTTCTGTTATGGATGGTAATTACAGCTTCACCTCACCTGTATAGGTATAAAAATTAACCCGAACATCTCCTATTGACTTTAATGGGGTTCGAATTCGAGTTCGAAGCTCGACTCGAATATCGAACCGAATGCCTCAAAGTTCGCTGTTTGACTCGAACAAAAGCTTTTTAGAGTTCGATCATCACTACATACCTACATGCCTACAAATTATTAGTACCAAGATGCAGAACTTTATATTTATCCAAATAGAACCTCATTTGCCAAGTTGATGCCCAAATATTCAGTGTGTCTAGGTCTGCTTGAAGTTTATGTCCATAGATTGCACTACACTACATAGCTTGGTGTCATTTGCAAAAATAGTGCTAGTCAATTTATCCTCTGTTTGTGTAGTATTCTGAGTCAAATCCAGGGTGTGTATATACGACTGAAATCCATCAAGTTCATTCTGTAGGGTATGTTATTCTGTGGCCAAGAGTCAATTTATCCTTTGTTTGTAGAGTATTCTGAGTCAAATCCAGGGTGTGTATTTCTGCCCCATACATGCCTGAAATCCATCAAGTTCTTTCTGTAGAGTATTTTATTCTGTGCCCAACAGTTAATTTATCAACTTATTGTGGGGAATTCTGTGTCAAATCCACTGTGTGTATTTATCATATACAGATATCTTCATTAAACAGAGTTTCTTGTATTGTAATTTTTTGATCAAACAGTATGTCAGACTAAGAGGTGGCAGGCCCTTCACATGTGAGTGGCAGTGGCACAAACATTCCCGGGGCAGGCACAGGTCACAGAACAGCAAGGGGACGTCACAGCAGGGGGGACTCGGCGAGGTCAGAGCTACCAGTGTCATCTAGCGGCCGTGTGTTGACCAGCAACCCAACGGTTTTTGAATGGTTGACTAGGTCATCCACTACCTCCCAGATGACATCTGACAGCCCCAGCCAACAGTCGATGGATTCGTCAGACACAACCTTAGTTGGCATGGCCCAGGAGCTGGTCAGGGACCATCACCTGTCCTCAACCCGCCTCTGTCCCATTCGGTTCCCTCAGCCAGAGAACTACTATGTGGTCTGGGCTCTGCGCCACTATACAGCGAGGATGAACAATTTGAGGAGGACAGTCAGCAGCTACTTGGCAGTGAAGAAATGGGGCCAATATCCCCGTTTCTTGCAGTAGGCGGCAAAGTATAGATGTGGAGAGTGGCATGGGAGGTCATGTTGTGATGGGTCAGCCTCTGCATACCAAGACCGTTGAGGAGGACAGCAGTGAAGATCAAACATTAGTCGATGATGATGTAGCTGACCTCACTTGGGAGCCAGGTGAAGCAAGGGCTTCATCATCGTCAGGAGAAGAGTGTGTCAGCTTGCGCCTCAGTTAGCGGCGCAGCCAGCAAGTGGGTAGTGTGGCTGTGAGTTAGCAGGGTGGCAGCAGTGTGAGGTGGGGAGCCAAACGGCCACGGGGTAGAAAACCCGCTTCGCAGGTCCAAGAAAGTAGCGGCACAGGGGCTCAGAGAGGCAGCGGCGGTAGTAGTCACTCAGTGCGGAGCGTTGGCGGTAAAATCAGTTACTCAGTGGTGTGGCAGTTCTTTGCGAAGACACCAGAGGAGCCGAATATGGGTATATGTAGAATCTGCGGGCAGAAAGCGAAGCGTGGCCAGGGAGCTAACGTTGGCACCACAGCCCTGCGTCAACACATGCAGCGTCACAATCTGGTGGCCTGGGAGAAACGTGGCTCAGATGTGGTGGTCCATCCTGCCGCAGCAGCATCCAGTGGCACGCATGCCATTGCAGCCAGTCAAAGCTCCACCACGTCTGCAAAAGGGAGCTGTTTGTCTTTGCCATCATCTCTCGGTCCAGATGCTCCTGCTCCTCGCCACTCATGGCTCCAGCAGTCGTTCAACGAGGCGATTGCAAAGAGACAACAGTATGCGTCCAAGCATCCTAAGGTGCAGAAGCTGACCGTGCTCCTGTCTAAGATGTTGGTACTGCAGTCCCTCCCTTTCCAAATGGTGGACTCTGCACCGTTCAGAGAATTAATGGACTGTGCCAAGCCGAGGTAGAGAGTTCCAAGCCGTAATTTCTTTTCCAAAAAGGCAGTACCAGCCCTTCACAAATATGTAGAACAGAAGGTGGGCCAGTCCTTGAGCTTATCAGTTTGTTCCACGGTGCACAGCAGCACGGACGTGTGGAGCTGTAACTACGGTCAAGGCCAGTACATGTCCTTTATGGCCCAATGGGTGAATGTTCTTCCTCCACAGCCACACCAACAACTTGGACAGGAGACGCCGCTTTCTCCTCCACGTTGTCAAACTGCTGCTCCTGCGCCAAGGTCCGCCTCCTCCTCCTCCATCACCACCACCATCTCAGCCTCCACAAGTACTGCTCCATCATACCACATGTGTAGGGCACAGCGGTGTCACGCAGTTCTACACCTGTCTTGCCTCGACGAACGAAGTCACACAGGGGAGGAACTGCTCCGCGTCACGCAGCAAGAAATCGATGTGTAGCTTTCTCCGTGTCCGTGACGGACAATGGGAGGAACATGGTGTCCGCGCTGCACTGAGGAGGGATGGTTCATGCGCCCTGCATGGAGCACGTGTTCCATGTGTTCCACCAATCT
Organism: Phyllomedusa bahiana; assembly: GCA_025379985.1. Classification (NCBI taxonomy): domain Eukaryota; kingdom Metazoa; phylum Chordata; class Amphibia; order Anura; family Hylidae; genus Phyllomedusa; species Phyllomedusa bahiana. The sequence goes on along the minus strand of JAODAL010016738.1, from coordinate 42,032 downwards.
TCAGAAGATTCTGAAAATGGCCAGGAAACTGTTCATGCACTTCATCCATTCCTATAAAGCCAGGAACACCCTCCTCGAGTTGCAGCGGCAGAACGGCCTCCCCCAACACACGGTGGAGGAGGAGGAGGAGGAGGACATTGGAGCAGAAGCATTGTCTGGTGAAATGAGTGGATTTTCTACCCAGGTGACAGGAGAGGAGGAGCAGGAGCAGTTGGAGGAGGTAGATGGAGATGAGGACCACGAGGCAGTTGACCCGCAAGCACCGTGGCAGTATACAGTGGAGAATAAGGCGGGGAGTCCCTCAGAGTCACTTGTACAGATGGCCCGCAGCATGCTGATTTGCCTGGCTAGTGACAGCTGAATAGTCACCATCCGGCAGAGGGATGACTTCTGGCTCTCCACCCTACCGGTGGACCCTCGCTACCGGTCCAAAATGGGAGCCTTTTCCCAGCTGCTCAGAGGGAGGACGAACTCAAATACTATAGAGAAATCCTCCGTAGTCAGTTGGCTGCTGCCTATGTGCAGCATGGTCTATCCTCTGACAGGTCTGACCGGGGGATTCCTCAGCGCTCACGTTCCACTGCCGCGGCTGCTGTGGGAAGGTGGGGGGGTAGGAGCAGTACCAGCTCCATCAGCAGCAACCTAAGTCTGGAGTCGCTGATGAGCAGTTTCCTTCACCCGCCTAATGAGGAGGGCACTCGTCAGCAGCAGCAGGACCTGGAGCAGACCCTGAACCAACAGATGGTGGCCTACTTGGACAGCACTCTGCCACCCAAGTTAGAAGATCCGCTGGACTACTGGGATGCCAAACTGGATGTGTGGCCGCAACTTGCCGAGTTTGCAGTGGAGAAGCTGTCCTGCCCGGCCAGTAGTGTGGCATCAGAGCGGGAGTTCAGTGCGGCGGGGGCCATCGTTAGCCCAAGGAGAACCCGCTTGTCCACGTGAAATGTGGAACGACTGACCTTTGTCAAGATGAATCAGGCGTGGATCGGCCAGGATTTCCACACACCAATGCCTTAGGCATCAGATTACATGAGCCATGACGCCTCACCAAAACTTTAAGAAATGAGTCTGGGTTCAAACTACCTGCCTCAGCCACTATTCTGCCGCCACCCGCCTGTTGCCACACATCTGCTGCCATACTCTGTCATTATGCCACTCTCTGACCTCATGCTACTGTTGCTGGTACCGTGACCTCCACACTGTGTAATTTTGCCACACTCTGACCTCATGCTGCTGCTGCTATTGATGCCGTCACCTCCACACTGTGTCATTATGCCACTCTCTGACCTCATGCTGCTGTTGTGGCTGCTGTCGTGACCTCCACACTCTGTCATTGTGCCACTGTCTGACCTCATGCTGCTGCTGTGGCTGCTGCCGTGACCTACACACTGTGTTATTGTGCCACTCACTGAACTCAGGCTCCTGCTGCTGTTGATGCCTTAACCTCCAAACTGTGTCATTGTTGCACTCTCTGACCTCATGCTTCTGCTGCTGTTGATGCCATCACCTCCACACTGTGTCATTGTGCCACTCTCTGACCTCATGCTCTTGCTGCTGCCGTGACCTCCACACTCTTTCATTGTGCCACTCTGTGGCCTACTCCTGTTTGTGCCACCTCCACACTTTGTCATTGTGCCACTCTCTGACCTCATGTCGCTGCTGTGGCTGCTGCTGTGACTTCCACACTCTGTCATTGTGACACTGTGACCTCATGCTTCTCCTGTGGCTGCTGCCGTTACCTCCACACTCTGTCATTGTGCCACTCAGTGGCCTTCTCCTGTTTTTGCCACCTCCAGAATGTCATTGTGCCACTGACTGACCTCATGCTGCTGCTGTGGCTGCTGCCGTGACCTCCACACTCTGTCATTGTGCCACTGTCTGACCTCATGCTGCTGCTGTGGCTCTTGCCCTGACCTCCACACTCTGTCATTGTGCCACTCTGTGGCCTACTCCTGTTTTTGCCACCTCCAGAATGTCATTGTGCCACTGTGGGACCTCATGCTGCCGTGACCTCCACACTCTGTCATTGTGCCACTCTGTGGCCTACTCCTGTTTTTGCCACCTCCAGAATGTCATTATGCCACTGTCTGACTTCATGCTGCTGCTGTGGCTGCTGCCGTGACCTCCACACTCTGTCATTGTGCCACTGTCCCCCAAGCACCCGCAAGCACCGTGGCAGTATACAGTGGAGATGGAGGCAGGGAGCCCCTCAGAATCACTTGCGCACATGGCCCGCAGCATGCTGATTTGCCTGGCTACTAACAGCCGAATAGTCACCATCTGGCAGAGAGATGACTTCTGGCTCTCCACCCTCTTGGACCCTTGCTACCAGTCCAAAATGGGAGCCTTTTTTCCAGCTGCTGAGAGGGAGGACAAACTCAAATACTATAGAGAAATCCTCCGTAGTCAGTTGGCTGCTGCCTATGTGCAGCATGGTCCATCCTCTGAGAGGTCTGACCGGGGGGTTCCTCAGCGCTCACGTACCACTGCCACGGTTGCTGTGGGAAGGTGGGGATTAGGAGCAGTACCAGCTCCATCAGCAGCAACCTAAGTCTGGAGTCGCTGATGAGCAGTTTCCTTCACCCGCCTAGTGAGTAGGGCACTCATCAGCAGCAGCAGGACCTGGAGCAAACCCTGAACCAACAGGTGGTGGCCTACTTGGACAGCACTCTGCCACCCAAGTTAGAAGATCCGCTGGACTACTGGGCAGCCAAACTGGATGTGTGGCCGCAACTTGTCGAGTTTGCAGTGGAGAAGCTGTCCTGCCCGGCCAGTAGTGTGGCATCAGAGCGGGAGTTCAGTGAGACGGGGGCCATCGTTAGCCCAAGGAGAACCCGCTTGTCCACGGGAAATATGGAACGACTGACCTTTGTCAAGATGAATCAGGCGTGGATCGTCCAGGATTTCCACAAACCATTGCCATAGGCATCAGATTACATCAGCCATGCCGCCTCACCAAAACTTTGAGAAATGAATCTGGGTTCAAACTACCTGCCTCAGCCACTATTCTGATGCCGCCACCCGCCTGTTGCCTCACATCTGCTGCCAGTTTCTCCATCTGCCTACCACCATCTTTACCAGGGACTGGTATTGCCACCCACCTCCACACTCTGTCATTATGCCACTCTCTGACCTCATGCTACTGTTGCTGGTACCGTGACCTCCACACTGTGTCATTGTGCCACTCTCTGACCTCATGCTGCTGCTATTGATGCCGTCACCTCCACACTGTGTCATTGTGCCACTCTCTGACCTCATGCTGCTGCTGTGGCTGCTGCCATGACCTCCACACTCTGTCATTGTGCCACTGTCTGACCTCATGCTGCTGCTGTGGCTGCTGCCGTGACCTACACACTGTGTTATTGTGCCACTCACTGACCTCATGCTGCTGCTGCTGTTGATGCCGTAACCTCCAAACTGTGTCGTTGTTGCACTCTCTGACCTCATGCTGCTGCTGCTGTTGATGCCGTCACCTCCACACTGTGTCATTGTGCCACTCTCTGACCTCATGCTCTTGCTGCTGCCGTGACCTCCACACTGTGTCATTGTGCCACTCTGTGGCCTACTCCTGTTTTTGCCACCTCCACACTTTGTCATTGTGCCACTCTCTGACTTCATGCTGCTGCTGCTGTTGATGCCGTCAACTCCAAACTGTTTCATTGTGGCACTCTCTGACCTCATGTTGCTGCTGTGGCTGCTGCTGTGACTTCCACACTCTGTCATTCTGCCACTCTGTGGCCTTCTCCTGTTTTTGCCACCTCCAGAATGTAATTGTGCCACTGCCTGACCTCATGCTGCTGCTGTGGCTGCTGCCGTGACCTCCACACTCTGTCATTGTGCCACTGTCTGACCTCATGCTGCTACTGTGGCTCTTGCCCTGACCTCCACACTCTGTCATTGTGCCACTCTGTGGCCTATTCCTGTTTTTTCCACCTCCAGAATGTCATTATGCCACTGTCTGACTTCATGCTGCTGCTGTGGCTGCTGCCGTGACCTCTACACTCTGTCATTGTGCCACTGTCCCCCAAACACCCGCAAGCACCGTGGCAGTATACAGTGGAGATGGAGGCAAAGAGTCCCTCAGAATCACTTGCGCACATGGTCCGCAGCATGCTGATTTGCCTGGGTAGTGACAGCCGAATAGTCACCATCTGGCAGAGGGATGACTTCTGGCTCTCCACCCTCTTGGACCCTTGCTACCGGTCCAAAATGGGAGCCTTTTTTCCAGCTGCTGAGAGGGAGGACAAACTCAAATACTATAGAGAAATCCTCCGTAGTCAGTTTTCTAACGTTCCAAAACCATTTTTGGCCAAGGAAATTCTACCTCCATCACCTTCATCATTAATGCCTAAAAAAGTTCCAACGCTGTTTATTATGTATTATGTATTAAGTATAAACATGGTAGTTTGAATCCAGTTTCTGTTTGACACCAATTTGTTGAAATTCAGCGTACTTGAACTGAAGGAGACCCTAACTACAGGGAAGGTTTTAGGTGCTTATTTTGAATTCGGCGCCATTAGTGATGGAATTTAGTACAAAACTGGAATGGTGAAGCAAAAGCAAATGCTGCAAAACTAGCTTTGGTGAGCTTCTTCAGTATGAAGAATGTGAAGATTTTTTCAAAATTACAGAAAGTAAAAACCGCCTCCGCCTCCCCCTTGAGCCTCGTCTGTCATATCCGTGTACCGTACCTCTTGCCTCCGTCCCTTGACCACGATCCTTGCCGGCTGTCCTGACCTTACACTTGACCCTAAATCCGACTTTGCTTCAGGATTTTGTACCTCGCTACACCTCGGCTGCCACCGCAAGCAATTCACATCAGGGGTAATGACCTGGTAGACTCCCGCCGCAGCAAGTCCATCCCGCTTTGCGGCAGGCTCTGGTGAAAACCGGGACCTACTTAGATTCCGCTCTCTGGCGTGGCTATTGCCATCTTTCCCTTACTGTGCTGCGATCTGTGGCGGCTCCAGTAACCTACTACTGTGTTCTTTGTTGCTATTGTAGTATCTTAGCCCTCAGCTCGTGTCTTTCCAGCTGGCGCTGGCGTTACCCTGTCAGGCTGCGTTCCCACTTTTTTTGGTCAGTTTTGCCCCCGTAGGTGCCCAGGGAATTTTAGAGTGAAGCGATTCTAAGAGCGGCGGCAGTCATGTGTGTGTCATACTAAAACACAGCATTGTATGAAGACCAACCAAGCTCCCTCTGCATCTTTAAGCATGACACAATGTTCTACAGCACCCTACAGGCTCTCTGCAGCACCCTACAGGCTCTATGCAGCCAGGAAATAGATGACTTTTAATGTGATTCGTCCCGAAGTAAATCGGGACGAAACGGATTTTGTTGGAAAATTCGGCGAAGTCGGCAAATCGAATTTTTGAGAAATTCGCCCATCTCTAGCCACAACCTCAAACAGCCACACTCCAAACTCCACTATGATGAAGGCCAAAGAGCTGTCGAAGGACACAAGAAACAAAATTGTAGTGCTGCACCAGGCTGGGAAGATGGAATCTGCAATAGGCAGGCAGCTTGGTGTGAAGAATTCAACTGCAAGAGCAATAATTCGAAAATGAAAGACATCGCAGACCACTCTGTGGCTCCATGCAAGATCTCACCCTGTGGGGTAAAAAATGATCACAAGAACGGTGAGCAAAAATTCTAGAACCACACAAGGGCACCTAGTGAATGACCTGCAGAGAGCTGGGACCAACGTAACAAAGTCTACCATCAGTAATACACTACACCACCAGGGACTCCTGCAGTGCCAGACATGTCCCGCTGCTTAAGCCAGTACATGTCCGGGTCCATCTAAAGTTTGCTACAGAGCATTTTGTTGATCCAGAAGAGTACTGGGAGAATGTCATATAGTCAGATGAAACTAAAGTACAACTGTTTGGTAGAAACAGAAATTGATTTCTTTCTATAGGACATTTACTAACGGTGTCTTCAACAGTAGCATGATCCCAGAACCAGCAAAAATGACATTTTGAACACTCAATACAATTTTTAAGAAGAAATGAGTACTTGAAACAAGATTTTTGGGAATAGGACATTGACTATCGCTGTCTTTTACAGCATCATGACCCCAAAACCAGCAAAAATGGCTTTTTGGATATTCAATAAAAATTGCAGCAAGCAACCAATTTGTGAAAGCAATTAGTTTGTATAGCAGATTTGCAAATGCTGTCTTCTGCAATAGCTGTAACCCCAATAGCTGTAACCCCAAAACAGCAGAAATGAACTTTTGACCACTCAGAATAAAGATGTGAAAGATGCAGCAGGCAATATAAAAAAACATAACTTTTGTTGTCAATGATTCCATAAGCTTGCTGTACACCCCCACCCCTAAGTAATCTAACTAGCTGCTACCGCCAAGATTGCCAATACGGCAGTACGGCCAGTATGGGGCAACAGGTGGCCTCTTCAAAACTGCCACAGATGTGCAGAGATTCTTCACCTGTCTCCACTGTCTATGGGTCAACACCCCGAGGTCCGCACCCCTGCTAGTCAGGCCTCGCGACTCTTCATACTGCATAATGGCATTACGCTGCTGCCACAATCGCTGGAGCATGTAGAGGCTGGAATTCCAGCGTGTTGCCACATTGCATGTCAGAGAGTTGATGGGGAGGCCCAGATGACGCTGCAACGCTGACAGTCGGGCCAAAGCAGGGTGGGAACGCCGGAAATGTGAGCTGAGACTTCGAGCCTTCCTCAGGAGACAGTCAAGACCCGGGTGGCGCTTGAGAAATTTCTGCCTATACGAGAGCACTTGCCCCGTCATATAAAATTCGAAAAAAGCCTTACGTAGCACCATCACATCCTTATGCTTAAACAACAATGGAATATTTTGCAAAGGATATTGTCACATTATGCTATAAACTCATAGGGAATGGGTTCAAGGAGCTCAGGATCCTTTCCATGAGTGCGGACGAAGTGAGCTTCTCTTGGTTCAGCTGGCAGGTGCTCTTCTCTTGGGCTTCCTTTCTCTTCCTTTCATTTTGCTTGACATGCTGGAGGAAGCTATCTCTGCTCTTGGAGTGGCGAATGTGCTCCATGCAGACGTTGATTCTTTTGTCAAAGATCTGCTTGTTCACAATTATACACACAGCATGCTGTGTAACATTGTCGATCCCGACAGTCTTGCCATGATAGCATTTATGTGGCATACCTTTATGTATGGTCCCCATTCCCATAATGTATACAATGTCGCCCTTCTTGTAGATGCGCATGTATAATGACAAAGGCACAACTCCATGTTTATAGAAGGGTCTGGAGAACATATACCGGGTTACACGCCTTTTGCCTCTTGTGTTTATCATTTTTGCACCTTACAGATGGCGTGTCCAGTGGAAAGAGAGGGACCAGCTTCCTTCTCCTTCTCTGAGGGCATCAGCGATTGGGCATCACAGAAGACAAAATCATCCTCTTTTGCCACTTAATCTTTTGAAATGCCAACCGCATTAAGTCATCAAAGAGCTCTTCAGAATATGGATTATCTAATGCGGTCTGTTTATTGGGTGACATTTATCCCGTGTTTGCTTCAGTTTGGACTGATGATGATGATGATATTTGTGACCGTGATTGAGAGGAAGAGGAGGTAAAACTGCTGGATGTTAACCACTGAAGAACATATCGGCGCCACTCTTCAGAAATGAGACACACAGGGAACCAACCAAGCGATGACAGGCCTATGGGTCCTGTGACTGACGATGTGCATGATTGTGTGTTGTCCGGAACACTAAAAGGAGTGCCTTGTCTCGTACCTTTAGCTCCACGTCCTACTCCCCTCCTTGCTCTCTTACAACCTCTAGTCCGCTCCATGTTCAAAAATATAAATATCAAAAAAGTCAAGATATGTTCACAGTCTCTTATTGAAGAACTGTACTCCAAAGATAGCAAATCACATGTTCTTAAATCAAGTGTTCTTAAATCTCTATACTTTGCACTGGCAAATAGGATTAGAAATATATTTTTTTCTATGAAATATCTGTGAAATGGGGTCTTACAGAAGAACCCTGACAGCAGGACAGTGTAACGGACTTGGTAGTGGATCCGCTGGACCACCGCAAGCGTTGGTGTAAGCCACGCCGGGGATCGGAGTCTAAGTAGGTCCCGGTTTTCATCAGAGCCCGCCGCAAAGCGGGATGGACTTGCTGCGGCGGGAGTCTACCAGTTCGCTACCCCTGACGTGACTTGCTTGCGGTGGCAGCCAAGGGTGAGCGTGGTACAGAATTGTGAGGCGTTAGGCGTAGTCAGGGACAGGCGGAAAGGTCAGGGCAGGCGGCAAAGGTTTGGAGTCGGTAAACGTAGGCAGAGGTCAGGATACACGGCAAGACAGTAGATACACAGCAACGCTTTCACTAGGGCACGAGGCAACAAAGATCCAGCAGGGAAGTGACGTGGATCCCAAAATTATATAGGGTCAGCACCCGGCAATTATCCAATTACAGGCGCACTGTCCCTTTTACAAGGACGGGCGCACGCTAGGGGGCGCGCACGCGCATTCCGGCCGACAGGGGAAGCGAGAGACACAGGAGCGAGGTCAGGTGAGTGGATTGGGACGGGTGCGAGCACGGCCAGCAGCACGGTCCGTGGCGCCACCCGACCCTGCCGGACGCCCGCAGGGAGGGACACGGGTATGCCCGCGGTCCGGGGAGCGGATCTCGGCGCGACCCGTTACAGTACCCTCCCTTAGACCTCCCCTCCTTTTTAGGCTGCAAAAACCTGCAGATGAGATCATGATTCAGGATGTTAGATTCTGCATCCCAGGATCTCTCCTCAGGTCCGAAGCCCTTCCAATCCACGAGGAAGAAACGCTTCCCTCTGACCGTTTTTATGGCCAAGATGTCCTTTACTTCAAAGATGTTAGCGGACTCAGCTACTGGGGAAGGAGTTACATTCTTCTGAGAGAACCGGTTTAGAACCAGCGGCTTAAGGAGGGAGACATGGAACGAGTTTTAGATCCGGAGAGAAGGAGGCAAACAGAGCTTGTATGTCACCGGATTCAGCTGCCGGCGCACCTTGAAGGGACCCAGGAAGCGAGGACCCAATTTAAAACTGGGAACCTTCAGGCGCACGTACCGCGAGGAAAGCCAAACTTTGTCCCCTGGGAGGAACGTCGGGCCGGTCTTCTCCTCTGGTCTGCCTGAGACTTCATACGGGCAGAGGCCCAAAGTAGGGAACGTCGAGTCTCTTGCCAGATGGCCTTGATGTCCTGGACTTGGTCACTGACAGCCGGCAAGTCAGAAGCAGTGGGCAGGAGAACAGGGGGGGGGGGGAGTTTCAGGTGGCGGCCATAGACCACAAAAAATGGAGAGACACTGGCTGCTTCTGAGTCACGATGGTTATAAGAGAAGGCCCAGGGAAGCAGCTCGGCCCAGTTGTCCTGACATCCGGATACAAAATGACGCAGGTATTCTCCCAGAATCTGATTCACCCTCTCCACCTGCCCATTGGACTGAGGGTGGTAGGCCGATGAAAGGTCCAATTTGACTTGCAGACGGGAGCACAGCGCACGCCAAAATCGGGATACAAATTGAACACCTCGATCAGAGACGATGTGTGAGGGTAGTCCATGAAGCCGGAAAATATGCCGGAAGAAATGACCAGCCAATTGTGGAGCAGACGGCAAACGGGAAGAGGAATAAAGTGGGACATCTTTGAAAACCGGTCCGTAACCACCCAGATGACAGAATTCCCGGAAGAAACCGGTAGGTCCGATATGAAATCCATGGCTATGTGTGTCCAGGGGATTTCTGGTACGGGCAGCGGATGTTAGAGACCTGTGGTCCTGTGAGGTGGGACCTTGTTCCGAGCACACGTGACACAGGAGAGAGTGAAGTCCTTGACATCTTGTGCCAGAGTCGGCAACCAGTAGTGCCATGAGATCAGAGCGTAGGACTTCCGTACTCCGGGATGGCCAGCCAAGAGGGAGCTATGCCCCCACTCCAGAATCTTCCTCTTGAGTGCTGGCGGCACGTAAGTCTTGCCCGTAGGAACATTTTGAAGATCTGCGGGGGCCATGCAAACCAACCGTTCAGGAGAAATAATGTGCTGTGACATGGGTTCTTCACCAACCAGATCCGAGGCACGGGAGAGGGCATCAGCCTTGATGTTTTTCTCAGCAGGGCGGAAGTGAATGCAAAAGTCAAAACGTGAGAAAAAGAAAGACCACCGGGCTTGGCGAGGGTTTAGACGCTGGGCCGTCTATAGGTACAGTAGATTTTTGTGATCCGTGAAGATGTCAATTGGGTGACGCGCCCCCTCCAGCAGATGTCGCCATTCCTCCAGGGCTAACTTGATAGCCAAGAGCTCCCGATCCCCAATGCCATAGTTCCGCTCCGCCGGCGAAAAGGTCTTGGAGAAGAACCCACATGTGAGAATCATGCCTTTGGGGCTCTTTTGAGTGAGGACCGCCCCTGCCGCCACGGAAGAGGCATCCACTTCCAAGGAGAATGGCCTCTCGGGATCAGGCCGGGCCAAGACAGGCGCTGAGGAGAAGGAAGTCTTTAGATCAATAAACGCCTTCTCCGCCTCCGGAAGCCAACATCTCGGGTTCGCATTCTTCCTGGTGAGGGCCACGATAGGAGCCACCAAGGTTGAGAAGTGGGGAATAAATTGCCGGTAATAGTTTGCGAAGCCCAGGAAGCGCTGTATCGCCCGAAGGCTGACAGGACGGGGCCATTGTAGTACCGCAGAGAGTTTTGCTGGGTCCATCTTCAGGCCCTTAGCCGAGACTATATACCCGAGGAATGGCAGGCTGGTCTGGTGGAATAAACATTTCTCCAGCTTGACGTACAGTCGGGTGCTGCGCAGACGTCGCAGAACCAGACACACTTGTGTCCGATGAGTCTGAAGATCAGGGGAGAAAATCAGGATGTCATCTAGATACACTATGACACAGATGTACAAGAGATCCCGGAAGACATCATTGACGAATTCTTGGAACACAGCTGGAGCGTTACAGAGCCCAAAGGGTATCATGAGATATTCGAAATGTCCATCTCGGGTATTAAAAGCTGTCTTCCACTCGTCTCCCTCCTGAATACTGATGAGGTTATAGGCTCCTCGCAGGTCCAACCTGGAGAACACCTTAGCCCTCTTGAGGCAGTCAAAAAGTTCCGAGATCAGTGGGAGAGGGTAGCGGTTTTTCACGGTGATCTTATTTAGTCCCCGGTAGTAAATACACGGAGGGAGGGATCCATCTTTCTTCTGCACGAAGAAAAACCCGGCTCCGTCTGGGGAAGAGCATTTGCGAATGAACCCTTTCTGCAAGTTCTCTTGTATATAGGCCGAAATGGCCTGAGTCTCCAGAACGGACAGCGTATAGACCCTTCCGCGGGGATGACTGGTTCCAGGGAGGAGGTCAATTGGGCAGTCGTAAGGCCGATGTGGTGGCAGCGTATTGGCCTCCTTCTCAGAGAATACGTCCTCAAAATCCTGGTACTCTTCAAGCAGGCCTGGCAAAGGCTTGTCGGACGGCTGTGGAGAAGTGGTAGGCACCGGGCGCAGTACCTCCAAACAGAGGTTCTGGCATTCTGTTCCCCAACACAGGACCTCGCCTGTCTTCCAGTCGAGCGTAGGGGCGTGGCGTTGCAGCCAGGGAAGCCCCAAAAGGATCGCCGAGGAAGCACGGGCCAGAACGTGGAACCTGATCTTCTCCGTATGTAGAGCCCCCACACGGAGGGTCACTGGCCGGGTTATGTACTGGATGGGGTCAGTAAGAAGAAATAAGCAGAGGCTTCTCCAAACGGACTACTGGCACGCGGTATCGGGTTACCAAGGAGGCATGGATGAAGTTCCCGGCTGACCCAGAGTCCAGGAAGGCAGAACTCCGGAACGATAGACCAGCATCAGATGTCACTTCCACCGGCATCATCAAACGTGGAGAGGAGGAAACAGCACCTAGGAAAGCCTCTCCTACGGCACCTAGGTGTGAGCGTTTCCCTCACGCTGGGGACATAGAGGACAGCTTCTGCGGAAATGGTCCAGGCTGGCGCAGTAGAGACATAGGTTTTCTGCTCGACGGCGGGTCAGCTCCTGCTCCGATAAATGGGCCCGGTCCACCTGCATGGGTTCCACATCGGAGACTTGAGGTGGAGACAATGGAGAACGCTGGAATACCGGAGCCAGGCAGAACAGCCGACGGGGGCGTGCCGAGTCTCTCTCGGCGGAGCTCTTCCTGCCTTTCAGCGAACCTTACATTGATGCAGATGGCCAGGTGAATTAATTCGCTCATGGAGGACGGGAGGTCTCTTGCTGCCAAAGCGTCTTTTACCCTGCTGGACAGGCCCTTTTTGAAAGTGGCGCAGAGGGTGGCATCATTCCAAGTGAGCTCAGAAGCCAGGGTACGAAATTGGACCGCATAGTCTCCCACGGAGGAGTCACCTTGATGAAGGCTCAAGAGCACGGTCTCTGCAGAGGATGCACGTGCTGGCTCCTCGAAGACAGTGCAAAATTCATGGAGGAAGCTTTGTAAATCTGCGGTCACAGGGTCATTCCTGTCCCAGAGCGGGGTTGCCCAAGCCAGAGCCTTCCCGGACAGCAGATTCACCACGAAGGCCACCTTTAAACTCTCCGAGGGAAACTGATCTGCCATCAGTTCCACGTGTATGGAGCACTGGGTAATAAAACTCCGGCAGAGCTTGGGATCCCCGGCAAAGCTAGAGGGTAAAGGAAGCCGGAGCTTGGGTCCCACGGTGGCCAAAGGAATGGCAGGTGTAGACGGAGCCACAGACGGAGACGGTTGTTGTTGCTGGGACGCTAGAAGCTGACGCATCATGGTGGAGAGCTGGCCCAATTGCTGCGCCTGTTGAGCGATTTGCTGGGACTGTTGGGCAACAATCGTCGTAAGATCCGCGATGTTTAGCAGAGGCACCTTGGCGGGATCCATGGCTGGATCTTACTGTAACGGAGTTGGTAGTGGATCCGCTGGATCACCGCAAGCGATGGTGTAAGCCACGCCAAGGAGCGGAATCTAAGTAGGTCCCGGTTTTCACAAGAGCCCGCCGCAAAGCGGGATGGACGTGCTGTGGCGGGAATCTACCAGGTCGCTACCCCTGACATGACTTGCTTGCGGTGGCAGCCAAGGGTGAGCGTGGTACAGCATTGTGAGGCGTTAGGTGTAGTCGGGGACAGGCGGCAAGGTCAGGACAGGCGGCAAAGGTTCGGAGTCGGTAAACGTAGGCAGAGGTCAGGATACACGGCAAGACAGTAGATACACAGCAACGTTTTCACTAGGGCACGAGGCAACAAAGATCCAGCAGGGAAGTGACGTGGATCCCAAAACTATATAGGGTCAGCGCCCGGCAATTATCCAATTACCGGCGCACTGTCCCTTTAAATTTACAAGAACGGGCACACGCGCGAGAGGGCGCGTATGCGCATTCCGGGCGACAGGGGAAGCTAGAGACACAGGAGCGAGTTCAGGTGAGTGGATGGGACGGGTGCGAGCACGGCCAGCAGCATGGTCCGTGGCGTAACCCGTCCCCGTCGGGCGCCCGCAGGGAGGTAAAACCCGTTACAGACAGCACAACAAAAGTGTTCTTGAATCTCTATAATTGGCAACTAGGATTAGAAATAGATTTTTTTCTATGGACTATCTGTAAAATGGGGTCTTATGGAACAACCCTGACAGCAAGACAGCACATCAAAAGTGTTCTTGAATCCCTATACTTTGCAATTGACAAATAGGAGTAGAAATAGATTTTTTTCTATGAAATATCTGTGAAATGGGGTCTAATGGAAGAACAGTGACAGCAAGGCAGCATATTAAAAGTGTTCTTGAATTCCTATACTTTGCAACTGACAAATAGGAGTAGAAATAGAATTTTTTCTATGGAGTATCTGTAAAATGGGTTCCTATGGAAGAACCGTGACAGCAAGACAGCACATCAAAAGTGTTCTTGAATCCCTACATTTTGCAACTGACAAATAGGAGTAGAAATAGATTTTTTTCTATGGAATATCTGTGAAATGTGGTATTATGGAAGATCCGTGAGGGCAGGAAAGCACATCAAAAGTGTTCTTGAATCCCTATACTTTGCATCTGACAAATAGGAGTAGAAATATATTTTTTTTCTATGGAATATCTGTTAACGCTGTCTTATGGAAGAACCCTGGCAGAAACATTGTGACTAGAGATGGGCGAATCGATTCTAACGAAGTGGAATTCGTTTAGAGTTTCAGGAAAACTTTGGTTCGGAACAAAGTCGAACTTTGGGGTACTTTGGGTGAATGTAGTGGGCTTTTCATTGATAAAATGGCTGCGAGCACATGGCGTTATATGGGGCAAAGAACTCTGGGAGGAAGAAGGGCATAGCCTGCATGACATGTGCAGAGATGAAGCCAATCAGAGACTGGCGGGATTCTGTGACGTCACCGCACTATATAAGTCCCAGGCGCGACGCTGGCAGCTCACACTCCTCTCACTGTACTGATTAGGGAAGGTGCTACTGCGGCTGATTGTAATAGCTCTTACTGAAGAACTGATTTTCATACAGCGATTTTTGGGGGGTGTCTCAGCTTGTCTCAGGGACTGCTTCTCTTAATGTTCTATTTCTGATTTTTTGGGGTATTGGATCTGAAGTCCAGTGTGCGTCCAGTGCAGCTGCATATACATGTTAATGCTATCTGCTCACAGCACATTGAATATCCAAGGGGGATCTAAGCCTGTTCCTGTTGTATTCATTTAAAGAAACAGCGTTTTTACAATACAATTTCCACTTCACTTTTGGCTGCTCAATTCTTTTGCGAAATTTACATCCAGGGGTTAATTAAGCGTTGTTTTGCTGCTGTGGTGACTCAAAGAAACCGTCTTTTTCACCGCCAAAAAAGAAATTTTTCCTGTAGCATAATTCACAAGCGAAGGTTAATTACAATTTTTTCTCTTGTTTTTGTAGCGTAAAAAACACGCCATTGTAACACGCTACAAAGCTAGTATTTTGTGGTTGCTAAATTTGTTTGGCGCAATTGACATCCAGGGGTTAATTAAGCGTTGTTTTGCTGCTCTAGTGACTCAAAGAAACTGTCTTTTTCACCACCAAAAAATACATTTTTCCTGTAGCATAATTCAAGCAAAGGTTAATTACAATTTTTCTCTTGTTGTGTAGCGTAAACCACGCCATTGAAAACACGCTACAAAGCTATTTAGTTTGTGGTTGCTCAATTGTTTGGCCAATTTACATCAAGGGGTTAACTAAGCGTTTTTTTGGGCTGCTGTGGTGACTCAAATCAACCGTCTTTTTCACCGCCAAAAAATACATTTTTCCTGTAACATAATTCAAAAGCAAAGGTTAATTACAATTTTTTCTCTTGTTGTGTAGCGTAAAACACACGCCATTGTAACACGCTACAAAGCTAGTAGTTTGTGGTTGCTCAATTGTTTGGCGCAATTTACATCAGGGGTTAACAAAGGGTTGTTTTTGCTGCTGTGGTGACTCAAAGAAACCGTCTTTTTCACCTCCAAAAAAACATATTTTCCTGTAGCATAATTCACAAGCGAAGGTTAATTACAATTTTTTATCTTGTTGTGTAGCGTAAAAAACACGCCTTTGTAACACGCTACAAAGCTCGTAGTTTGTGGTTGACAATTGTTTGGCGCAATTTACATCCAGGCGTTAACTAAGCGTTGTTTTGCTGCTGTGGTGATTCAAAGAACCTCTTTTTTCCGCCAAAAAATAAATTTTTTCCTGAAGCATAATTCCCAAGCGAAGGGTTAATTACAATTTTTTTTCTTGTTGTGTAGCGTAAAAAACACGCCATTGTAAAAACGCTACAAAGCTAGTAGTTTGTGGTTGCTCAATTGTTTGGCGCAATTTACATCCGGGGGTTTAAATTAAGCGTTGTTTTGCTGCTGTGGTGACTCAAAGAAACCGTCTTTTTCCCGCCAAAATAATTTTTCCTTTGCATAATTCAAAGCGATGGTAATAAAATTTTTTTTCTTGATGTAGCGTAAAAAACACCTTTAACACGCCAAACTAGTATTGGTTTCCAATTGTTTCCTTTTTACATCATTAATTAGCTTGTTTGCTCTGTGTGACTCAAAAACCGCTTTTTCACCGCCAAAAAACATTTTCCCGTAGATAACACAAGAAAAGGTTAATTCCCAATTTTTCTTTGTTGTGTAGCGAAAAAAGACCCATTGTAACACGTTTACAAAGCTGGTAGTTTTGTGGTTGCCAATTCTTTGGCGCAATTTACATCCAGGGGTTAACTAAGTGTTTTTCTGCAGTTGTACCCCGTAAAAAAAACTTTGTTTTTTCACCACCACAAGAAAAATTCTTAGCATAATTCAAAATCTGAAGGTTAATTAAGCCTGTTTGTGCTTTTATTTTCAGTAAATACACAGAGTTTTTTAATGGCACATACAAGTCAATTTTTCCTGCCCATTTGTGGAGCGCAATTTATATCCAAGGGTTACCCGGCTTCTAGTGGGTTCATTTGGAGTTAAATACAGGGTGTGTATTTTTTCATATACAGTTTATCTTCATCAAACGTGTCTGTACATTTTAGAACAAACATTATGTCAGACAGGAGGTGGCAGCATCTTCACCTGCGAGGGGCCCAGAGGCACAAACATTCCTGGGCAGGCCAAAGGTCGCAGCACAGCAAGGGGACGTCGCAGCAGGGGTCATTCGGTAAGGCCACAACCTCCGCTGTCATCTTGCGGCCATGTGTTGTTCAGCAACCCAATGGTTCTTGATTGGTTGACTAGGTCATCCACTTCCTCCCAGATGACATCTGACAACCCCAGCCAAGAATCGGTGGGATTGTCGGACACAACCCTTAGTTGGCATGGCCCGTGAGCGGGTCAGCGGCCCTCACCTGTCCTCAACCCACATCTGTCCCATCCGGTTCCCTCAGCCAGAGATCTACTATGTGGTCTGGGCTCAGCTCCACTATATAGCGAGGATGAACAAGTTGAGGAGGGCAGTCAGCAGCTACTTGGCAGCGAAGAAATGGGGCCAATATCCCCTGCTTCTTGCAATAGGCGGCAAAGTATAGATGTTGAGAGTGGCATGGGAGGTCATGTTGTGAGGGGTCAGCCTTTGCATACCAAGACCGGTGATGAGGACTGCAGTGACGATGAAACACAAATAGATGATGATGTAGCAGACCGAACTTGGGAGCCGGGTGAGGCAAGGGCTTCATCATCGTCAGGAGAAGAGGGCGTCAGCTTGCGTGTCAGGCAGCGGCGCAGCCAGCAAGTGGGTTGTGCGGCTGTGAGTCAGCAGCATGCGCAGTGTGAGGTCGGGAGCCAAGCGGCCACGGGGTAAAAAACCGCTTCGTAGGTCAAGAAAGTAGCGGCAGAGGGGCTCAGCGAGGCAAGCGCGGCAGTAGTCACTCAGTGCGGAGCGTTGGCGGTAAAATCAGCTACTCGGCGGTGTGGCAGTTCTTTGCTAAGACACCTGAGGAGCCGAATATGGGTGTATGTAGAATCTGTGGGCAGAAAGTGAAGCTAGGCCAGGGAGCTAACGTTGGCACCACGGCCCTGCGTCAACACATGCCGCGTCACCATCTGGTGGCCTGGGAGAAACGTGGCTCAGATGTGGTGGTCCATCCTGCCACCGCAGTAACAGCAGCAGCAGTGGCCAGTGGCATGCATGCCATTGCAGCCAGTCAAGGCTCCACCACCTCTGCAGAAGGGAGCTGTTTCTCTTTGACATCATCTCCCGGTCCAGATGCTCCTGCTCCTCGCTACTCACGCAAAGAGACAACAATATGCGTCCAACCATCCTAAGGTGCAGAAGCTGACCGTGCTCCTGTCCAAGTTATTGGTACTGCATTCCCTCCCTATCCAAATGGTGGACTTTGCACCGTTCAGAGAACTAATGGCTTGTGCCGAGCCGAGATGGAGAGTTCCAAGCCGTAATTTCTTTTCCAAAAAGGCAGTACCAGCACTTCATAAATATGTAGAACAGAAGGTGGGCCAGTCCTTGAGCTTATCGGTTTGTTCCAAGGTGCACGGCAGCGCGGACGTCTGGAGCTGTAACTACAGTCAGGGCCAGTACATGTCCTTTACGGCCCACTGGGTAAATGTGCTTCCGGCCCAGGCACACCAACAACTTGGACAGAAGACGCCGCTTTCTCCTCCACGTTGTCAAACTGCGTCTCCTGAGCCAATGTCCGCCTCCTACTCCTCCACCACCACCACCATCATCTCAGCCTCCACAAGTACTGCTCCATCATGCCACATGTGTAGGGCACAGTGGTGTCACGCATTTCTACACCTGGCTTGCCTGGCGAACGAACACACAGGGGAGGAACTGCTCCGAGTCTTGCAGCAAGAAAACAATGTGTGGCTTTCTCCGCGCCAACTGCAAATCGGAACCATGATGACGGACAATGGGAGGAACATGGTGTCCGCGCTGCACCGAGGAGGGATGGTCCATGCTCCCTGCATGGCGAAATGTGTCAATCTGTTGTGAAAAGGTTCTGAAGTCTTCCACCGATCTTCAGAAGATTCTGAAAATGGCCAGGAACTGTGCATGCATTTCCCATCCCATTCCTACAAAGCCAGGAACACCCTCCTCGAGTTCAGTGGCAGAACGGCCTCCCCCAACCACTCTGATATGCGATGTTTCCACACCTTTGGGAAATTTCCCAGCCTATACATGTTGGACCGACTGTATGAACAGAGAAAGGCCATTAACGATTTTTTGATGATCCAAGGCGGATAGGAGTACCCCCCTGTCTAACTTTGATGTCAGCCAGTGGCAGCTCATGCGTGACACCTCCCAAATTTGTTGAGGCCATTCGAGGAGGCCACGTTATTTGTCAGTCGCGGGACTACGGGATGAATAACGTCATTCCACTGCTTCAGTCCTGGAACAGATGCTAAAAAATCTGTCTGGGCAGGGGACTGGAGACGTGGCGACTACATCTCACAGTACATGAGTCGGTGGGGACCGAAATGGAGGAGGAGGGGGAGGACATTGGAGCAGAAGCATTGTCTGGTGAAATGAGTGGATTTTCTACCCAGGTGACAAGAGAGGAGGAGCTGGAGCAGCTGGAGGAGGTAGATGGAGATGAGGAAGATGACCTCAAGCACCGTGGCAGTATACAGTGGAGATGGAGGCAGGGAGCCCCTCTGAGTCACTTGTGCAGGGTGGCCCGCAGCATGCTGATTTGCCTGGGTAGTGACAGTCGAATAGTCAGCATCCGGCAGAGGATGACTTCTGGCTCTCCACCCTATTGGACCGCTACCTGTCCAAAATGGGAGCCCCTTTTTCCCCGCTATTGAAGGGAGGAAAAACTCAAATACTATAGGGAAATCCTCCGTAGTCAGTTGGCCGCTGCCTATGTGCGGCATCATCCTCCTTGACAGATCTGACCGGGGGTTCCTCAGCGCTCACCGTACTACTGCCGCGGGCTGCTGGGGGGTTAGGTGGGGGGGTGGAGCAGTACCAGCTCCATCAGCAGCAACCTAAGTCTGGACTGATGAGCAGCTTCCTTCACCCACTAGTGAGGAGGGTAGTCCCCAGCAGCAGCAGCAGCAGGACCTGGAGCAGTCCCTGAACCAACAGGTGGTAGACTACTTGGACAGCACTCTGCCACGCCAGTTAGAAGATCCGCTGGACTACTGGGCAGCCAAACTGGATGTGTGGCCGCAACTTGCTGAGTTTGCAGTGGAGAAGCTGTCCTGCCCGGACAGTAGGGTGGCATCAGAGTGGCGGGGGCCATCGTTTTCCCAAGGAGAACCCGCTTGTCCACGGGAAATGTGGAACGACTGACCTTTGTCAAGATGAATCAAGCGTGGATCGGCCAGGATTTCCACACACCAATGCCTTAGGTGTCAGATTACATCAGCCATGATGCCTCACCCAAACTGTGAGAAATGAGTCTGGGTTCAAATTACCTGCCTCAGCCACTATTCTGATGCTGCCACGCGCCTGATGCCACCTATCTGCTGCCAGTTTTTCCCTCTGCCACCAACTTTTCTTTACCAGGGACTGGTATTGCCCCCCACCTCCACACTTTTGGGATTGTACCACTGTCTGCTCATGTTTGCTGTGGCTGCCGCCGTCATCTCCACTCTCTGTCATTGTGACACTCTGTGGGCCCACTAAATGTTTTTGCCCCCCTCCAGAAATGTCATTGTGCCACTGGGTGACCTCATGCTGCTGCTGCTGTCGTGCCGTCCACACTGTGTCATTTTGCCACTCTGTGGCCTACTACTGTTTTCCCTCCTCCAGAATGTCATTGGGCCACTGTCTGACCTCATGCTGCTGCTGTTGTGCCCTCCACACTGTTTCATTGTGCCACTCTGTGGCCTACTCCTGTTTTTGCCACCTCCAGAATGTCATTGTGCCACTGTCTGACCTCATGCTACTGCTACCGGGACTCTCCCCTCTTTGTCATTGTGCCACTCTGTGGCCTACTCCTGTTTTAACCACCTCCAGAATGTCATTGTGCCACTGCCTGACCTCATGCTGCTGCTGTGGCTGCTGTCGTGACCTCCACACTGTGTCATTGTGCCACTCTATGGCCTACTACTGTATTGCCCCCTCCAGAATGTCATTGTGGCTCTGCCTGACCTCATGCTGCTGCTGTGGCTGCTGTCGTGACCTCCACAGTGTGTCATTGTGCCACTCTGTAGCCTACTACTGTTTTGCCACCCACAGAATGTCATTGTGCCACTGTCTGACCTCATGCTGCTGCTGCTGTCGTGCCCTCCACACTGTGTCATTTTGCTCTCGGGGGCCTACCCGTTTTCCCCCTCCAAATGTCATTGTGCCACTGTCGACCTCATGCTGCGTGCGCGGCCCCTCCACACTGTTTATTTTCCCACTTGTGGCCTACTATGTTTTGCCACCTCCGAATGTCATGTGCCATTGTCTGACCTTGCTGTTGTCCCGGGACCTCCACTCTTGTCATTGTCCCACTCTGGGGCCTATCCTGTTTTGCCATCCAGAATGTCATTGTCCCATGCCTGACCTCATGCGCTGCTGGGCTGCTGTCGTGACTCTACAGTTTGTCATTGTCCCACTCGTGGCCTACTACTTTTTTGCCACCTCCAGAATTCATTGTCCCACTGTCTGACCTCTGCTGCTGTGCTGTCGTGCCCTCCCACTGTGTCTTTTTCCCACTCTGTGGCCTACTACTGTTTTGCCACCTCCAAAATGCATTGTGCATTTACCCTGCGCTGGTCGTGCCCTCCACACTGTGTCATTGTGCTACTCTGTGGCCTACTCCGTTTTTGCCACCCCCAAAATGTCATTGTGCCATCCCTTGACCCATTCTGTTGGCCCGCCGTAAACCTCCACCCTGTCACAAATGTTGACACCTGAGCCTCAGCTTTTTTTTTCCACTTTCGTGGCTGAATTTATACGGCTAAATTCCCGCTTGATTTTTTTGGGTCGTTTTGCCCTCTTAAGTCCCCAGGGAATTTTATATGAAGGATTTAAGAGCGGGGGCAGTCAGGCGTGTCATACAAAAACACAACATTGTATGAAGCCCAAAACCCAGCTTCCTCTGATTTTTTGCATGGCACAACGTTCCACACCCCTGCGGCTTGTTACCGGAAATAGCTGTTTTTTAACCGTTCGTGCCAAAAAAATTTGACCAAAAAGAATTTTGGGGGGAAAATTCGGGAAGTGACCGAAACCAAATTTTTGAGAAATTGCCCACCTAATGTGACACAAAAGTTTTCTTGAATTCAAAAAATTTT
This sequence comes from Phyllomedusa bahiana, assembly GCA_025379985.1. Classification (NCBI taxonomy): domain Eukaryota; kingdom Metazoa; phylum Chordata; class Amphibia; order Anura; family Hylidae; genus Phyllomedusa; species Phyllomedusa bahiana. The sequence goes on along the minus strand of JAODAL010016738.1, from coordinate 20,365 downwards.
AATCAACAAATAATATTAAAAAGGTTTTTTTCTACGGAATATTGTTAAAGCTGCCCTTTTGGAAAAACCCGGGAAACAACACTGCAACACTTGAATTCTTTCTATGGGAGATTTTCTGTGGTGTTTTGAGTGGCTGGGCCCCCCAAACAGGAAAAAATTTAATTTGGGGGACTTGAATAAAGATGGGAAAAAAGCAGCCGCTATACAAAACTATGCACATACAAAAGCATACAAATCTCCCAATCCCTAACTTTTTAGTGATGAGTCCTAAGCAGCGTCCCCCCTCCCCTGACTAATCTAACTACTGCTTTTCCCGTGAAAAATCGCCAGAAAAGGGGTTTTGCCCGTGGGAAACAAGCAACAGGGCAGCAGCGTGTTCGTAAGGAGTAAAGGTCGAAATGGCTTTCAACGGGAAAAAAACAGGACATACACAAAAAGGTTTCATTTTGATTTTACAAGCCAATGAATTTCCCCTCCCCCCCTCAGGGGTTGATGTTTTCCCCCCCCCCTTGGGGTTTGCACGGTTTGGGCTGGCTGCCAACACTAAAGGGAAAGAGTTTGAAATGGCGGAACCTTTTTCCCAAACTCAAAGTTTTCCCGATTTTTGGGGAAAAAAATATCGCTCAGGTTGGGGAAAAAAACTTAAAATTCGTCTTGAACTTTTTTTCCGAAAAAATTTCGCTAAAACATTTAGAACTCAGGTTTAAAATGAGGAGCTGTGTGTTAAATTTGGTGTTATCAATCTCACACTTTTTTTCAACTGGTCACGGGAAAGTTCAAATGGAAAGTCTGTCTGAGTATCTGAAAAAAAGATTTTGTTTTTTCCCCATAAAAAAGGGCCTAGGTTTTAAGAAGCCCCGGGCAACCCCCTGAAACAGAGCTGCAGCACGGTGGCCCAAAAACCATACAGATTTTTTAACAAAAAAAGGGTTTCCCCCCTCGGGAAAAGGGCCTCCCCAAAAAAAGGGTTTGAGTACATTGTGCTCAGCATCATATCCCAAAGATTGTTTTTTTCAGGGGTTTTTTTTTTTTAAAGGGGTTTGGGGTTTTTCCAGTGCTACCCAGTGCTCAAAAAAATACCCCAAACCCACTTTTTAAAATTGGGTTCTGAAATAGTTTTTTCGTCCAGGAGGGAAAAGCTTTTTCCCTAAAGGATTCTCAAACCTGCACCAGTTTGCGAAGACTGGAATTGGGGGGGACCCAAAATAAACTTTATTTGGTTCAGATGGGTAAAGGGAAATTTGTAAACCGGAAACCCCAGGGGGATGAGAAAAAAATAATAAGTGTTTATGTATACAGCCAAACAAGGGGTGGGGATTCATTTTTTTGGGTGCAGGGACTGTTTCGGGAAGGGGGGGGGGAGCTAAAAGTTCACCGAGGGAACCTTTGAATGCCAAAAATTTTCCCGGGTGACTTTACTGAAGCGGGCATGATCCTCAGCGCCACGTACCACTGCCACGGTTTGTTTTTGGGGAAAAGGTGGTGGTTTTTAAGGGGCAGTTCCAGCACCATCTGCAGCAATCGGGAGTCTGGTTCGTTGATGTCTGTTGAAATGAGTGTTTTTAAACTAGCCAGGTGACAGGAAAGGAGGCGAAAGGAGCAGGGGGGAAGGGGGTAGAGGGGAGATAAAAGAAACAAGGGGCCGATGACCCAGCACACCTTGGCAGTATACAATTTGGAGAGGGAAAAGTAGTGAGCCCAGGGGGTTCCTTTGTGCAAAAAGGGCCTGTCCCATTTTTGATTTCCCTTTGGATATTGAAAACCAAATGGGCCCCATCCAGCAGAGGGAGGACTTCTGGCTTTGCACCGTCTTGGGCCCCCTCGCTACCGGCCCAAAAATTGGGGGCCATTTTTTTCACCTGCCAAGGGGGGGAACAAATCAATTTATATAGGACAATCTTTATGTAGCCCATTTGGGCCGCTCCCAAAAATCTGCGCCTCATCCTTCTCTAGCAGGACTGACCACGGGGGGTGGAGGGGAGGGTTCCTCAACGCTCACGACCACGGGGCCAAAGGCTGCCGGGGAAAATTTTGATGGGGGGCTAGGAGGCAGTCCCAAAGCTCCTTCAGCAGCAACCTGAGTCTAAAGGGTTTTTTGATAGCAGCTTTTTCCCCTCCTAGGTTTTTGGGTCCCCCCCGGTAAGCAGCACCTAGAGCAGGACCTGAACCTGGATTCTTTTGCAAACCCCTGCCTCAGCTACTTTTTCTGATGCAGTCACACGCCTGTTCCCACATTTCTGCTGCCGCTGCTGTTTCTACCACACCCCATCTTTACCGGGGGACTGGTATTGACACCCAAAATTCTGACTCTTCACGGGCCCATTAGGTACCTTCTAAAGTTTGGGGCCCCCCCTTTCCCATCAGGTCTCCTCATGCTGCTGCTGTCACCTCCAGGCTAGGGGTCGCCATGTCACTCTCGGGCTTGATCTTCTGTTGTTTCCCATTTCCCCTCTTTATGTCACCTAGCGACGCCACCCCCCAAATTATGACTTTTGTCCCCACTCCCGGCCTTTTTTGCTTTTTGCCCCACCACCCCACAATGTGTAATTGTGCCAATTTTGGGGCCCTACCCCCAATGCTGCTGCTACCTCCACAATCTGTCATTTTGCCACTCTGTGGCCTACTCATTTGCCACCACCTCCACAATCGCATTTTTGCCATTTCTTTTGGCCTTCTCATGCTGCTGCCACCTCCACAATTGTATTGCCACTTGTAGCCAAATCAAGCTCCCTCCCAAAACTGACCACTCTGTCACTCGACCACCCTGTTGTTTTAATTAATGCTGTTTCCACCCCCCCCACCTTTTGACTTTTGTCACTTTGTTTTTGGTTTTTTCCCCTTTTTTTTAAATCTTTCAAAAGGGAATAAAAAGGGGATAAACAAAAACCCGATTGTGTTTTTAAAAGGGAAGCCGTAAGGTCAGTTTGACATGGTCCTTTTTTTTGCATCTGGTTTGTCTGATGTTTGGGTACCCAAAAGCAGGAGCGAATAAAAAACCCACCAAAGACATGCAAATTTTCCTTTTATTTTATTTCTTGCATCCACTCCTGTTTCTTTTTGGCTTTAGCAATAATGGGGGTTTTTGACCAATTGGGGAAATGGGGCCCCGAAGGATCAAAGGGAAAAAGGGGGAAAAGGGGTTAGTGACGTCAAGAAAAAAAAAAACTGGGTTACATCCCCTCCACTCTTTTTTGGGGGGGTCTACATTAAACAGGTTTAAAAGAATCAACCCCAATAAAGGGGAAAAAATTAACTGTTTGCCACATTAGCAATATCCCAACAGCTGAACGGGTGAGATGTGAGTAGGGCAGAAAATAACAAAACATGGGTTTAAACAAAATTCCCCCCAAAAAGTGGATAAAATTTTAACCCCTTGGGGTAATAAATACTCTACAGAATGAACGTGAGGATTTCGGGATGTATGGGACAGAAATACACACCCCGTAATTTACTCAAATTACCCCACAAAAAAGGGGTAAAATTTAAACCCTTGGGTATAACAACTCTAAAAGAATTTTAACATGAGGGTTTCAGGGATGTATGGGGCCCGAAAAACACACCCTGTATTTTTACTCAAATTTTCCCCCCAAAAAGAGGTAAATTAAAACCCCTTTGGTTTTTAAAAAAACTCAAAAGAATGAACGTGATGGATTTCAGGATGTATGGGGCAGGGAAAAACACACCCTGTAAATTTTACCAAAAAAACCCCCAAAAACAGAGGATAAATTAACCCTTGGGGAAAAATACCCCCACAGAATGGGAAAGGGGAAAGGGTTTAAGGTGTGTATGGGGAATAATTTCACACCCTTGTATTTAATTCAAATTTTCCCAACAAAAAGAGGACAAATTAAACCATTGGGGGTAAAATAAAATTCCCTACAGAATGAACGAGATGGATTTCAGGGTGTATGGGGCAGAAAAAAAAACCACCCCCCGTAAATTTGCTCAAAAATTTCCGAAATAACAAAAGGAAAAAAATGACTCTTGGGGAACAGATTGAAATATCCCAAAATAAAAAAAAAACTGGTTTTTGGGAAAAAGTTTGTTTAATGTGTTAAAAATAGGTTTTTTTGGCTTTTAAGTTATGCTAATTTTTTGTTTGTCGCCCGCTTGGGGGAGAGTATATTTTTTCCCTCTAAAAATTTTTTGGGAAACATTTTCTCTGTAGGGAAAAACGATATTATCGACAAAAGTTGAAAAATTTGGGACAGTTTTTTTCGTTTATTGGAATTTTCCGTGAAAATCTAAAAAAATTTAATTTTTTCACATTTTCTATCGTGCCTTTTTCGCCGTTTTTCCCTTTTAAATTTTTGTGGCCCGCCAATCAGCTCAAGATTTGAGGGGATGAGGGGGTTCCCCGAGTCAGCTGTGGGCGGTTTTATGGACTCTTTGATGCAAAAATCCCCATGACCTTTATTTTTTTGTTACGCTGCAATTTTCCCGATCAGTCTCATTCCTCAACTATCCCCACAAAAGGCAAAAAGCTCGCTGCCTGTTCAATGCTGGGTTTTACACAGCTTTTAAAAGGAAAACAGTCTTTTTTTATATGAAAACCCCCCCTTGTAGTGTGAAGCTTAGGATATACTACATTAGAGAATTTTAGTTCTTATTTAGTTAAAGAGGACTTGTAAAAAATCTATTGCTGTTTTGGCAGCAACGGGGAAGGGGGGGGTGGGGGGTCTTAAAGGAGGGGGGATGATGGCTGCCCCCTGTCCTGTCCTGAACTGGCATTGAAATACAATTTTTTTTAAACACGTTTGGCCAGCAGATTCCCAACTGAGGTAAAATTTCCCCTTTTTTGTTTTTTGCAGCTCTATTGGTGTCTGGCGCCCCAGTTTGTCGCAAATAGCACCCTTTGTACGCAATTGGTTACGATATTTTATAGTAACTGGGCCTGTTGTCAGTGGTGCCAAACCGCATACAATCATAAAAAACTTTTAAACAGTTTTTGCAGTCTTGCGTCTCATTTTGGCACAGATAGCGCATTTGTCCCCCCAAATTTTGGTTACAGATTTTTTATTTAACTGGGCCCTGTTGTCGGGTGCCAAAACTCCTATCTAATCCAAAAACTTTTAAAAAATTTCTATTGCATCCGTGCTCTTGTTGGTGAAAAAAAATTAGCGCACTTGTCCGAAAATTTTGGGTTTACAGATTTTTTATAGAATGGGTCTGTTGTAACATTGTAAAACCCATATCTCATCCGATCTTTTCAATAGTTTATATGCACTCCTGCGTCTGTTTTAACGAACAAACGTACAAGTGCGCTATTTGCGCAAAATATCAATTGCCAGTTGTAAAACTCATGGGAAAAAGGGAAAAAACATGTTGATTTTTTTGTTTACTTCTTTTCCCCAGAGAATTTTTAAAGTTTTTTGATAGAAACAAATTTCCCTTTTTAATCCTAGTTGGCCCTTGAAAATTAGGGGATTTAAGAATCTTTGGATTTGCCGTTTTGCGACAGTTTTTCAATAAGAGGCTTTGAAAAATTTTATACTTTTTAAAATTTTTTTCTTTTGAAAATGGAGCGAAACTAAAGGGGTAAGGAACAAAGAATTTTGTAGGACTGGAGTAATTACAAAAAAGGTCTCCCTTTCCCCTGCGGGGACAACACTCAAGCCAGACATCGTCAGTTGCAGGACCCTCAGACCTGTCATCGCGGGTCGGTTCCCCGTGAAAAATTTAGTAATGAAGATACCCCCAATCTTTCTTTAGTGGTTAACGCAACCTGAAACTTCGGTTTTTTTCCCTGTCCCTCCCGTCCGACCACAAATTCTTCATCTATCGTCAGCATCCGTCCAATCTGAAATGAAGGCAGGAAATTTAATTTGTGTACCCCCCTTGGAGAATCCATTTTTGAAAACCCTTTGAGTTTAAATCAGAGATGGGGAATTGTTCTAACGAAAATGGAAATTTGTTTAGAATTTCAGGAAAACTTCGGTCTGAACGAAGTCGAAGTTTGGGGTACTTCGGGTGAACGAAGTGTGCTTTTGATTGTAAAATGGCCTACGAGCACATGGCGTTACATGGGGCAAAGCACTCTGGGAGGAAGAAGGCATAGCCTGTATGACAATGTGCAGAGATGAAGCCAATCAGAGACCGGCGGGATTCTGTGACGTCACCGCACTATATAAGTCCGGGCGCGACGCTAGGAGCTCATACCGCTCTCACTGTACTGATCAGGGAAGGTGCTCCCGCGGCTGATTGTTACTGAAGAACTGATTTTTATACAGCGATTTTTGTGGGGTGTCTCAGCTTGTCTCAGACTGCTTTTCTTAATGTTCTATTCTGATTTTTTGGGGTATTGGTTTTGAAGTCCAGTGTGCGTCCACTGCTGCTGCATATAATTTTAATGCTATCTACTCACAGCACCATTGAATATCCAAGGGGGATTTTAAGCCAGTTCCTGTTGTATTGATTTAAAGTAACAGCGTTTTTACAATACAAATACCACTTCATTTTTGGCTGCTCAATTCTTTTGCACAATTTACATCCAGGGGTTAATTAAGCATTGTTTTTCTGCCAAAAAATACAATTATCCTGTAGCCTAATTCACAAGCGAAGGTTAATTACAATTTTTTCTCTTGTGTAGCGTAGAAAACACGCAATTGTAACACGCTACAAAGCTAGTAGTTTGTGGCTGCTCAATTCTTTTGCGCAATTTACATCCAGGGGTTAATTAAGCATTGTTCTGCTGCTGTGGTGACTCCAAGAAACCATCTTATTCACCGCCAAAAATTACAATTTTACTGTACCATAATTCACAAGCAAAGGTTAATTACAATTTTTTCTCTTGTTGTGTAGCGTAGAAAACACGCAATTGTAAAACGCTACAAAGCTAGTAGTTTGTGGCTGCTCAATTCTTTCATGCAATTTACATCCAGGGGTTAATTAAGCGTTGTTTTTGTGCTGTGGTGACTCCAAGAAACCGTCTTTTTCACGTCCAAAATTTACATTTTTACTGTACCATAATTCACAATCAATTTTTAATTTAAATTTTTTATCTTGTTGTGTATCTTATAAAACTCGAAATTGTAACAAGATACATAGCTAGTAGTTTGTGGCTGCTCAATTCTTTTGCGCAATTTACATCCAGGGGTTAACTGGCATCAGTAACTGGGCGTCAGAGCAGACTAAATCGTCCTCTTGATCTTTTAACATGCCTTCTGACCCCAACCGCATTTTGTCATCAAAGAGGTCCGCAGACTATGGATTATCCACAGTGGTGGGTACACGAGTTGACATTTGGGCTGCTTCATGTTGGACGGATGCTGATGATGCTGATGACGACATTTGTGGCCGTGACTGCGAGGACGAGGAGGTAAGACTGCTAGATGCAGGTTGCATTAACACTGAAGGGACAGATTGGCGACGATGTTCGTTACTTAGATTCACAGGGCCCTGACCCAGCGATGACAGGCCTGACGGTCCTGCAACTGACGATCCGCTGGCATGCGTGTTGTCGCCAGCACTGGAAGGAGCACCTTCTCTCGTACCTCTACCTCCATGTGCTCTTTGCTCGCTTACCACCTGCATTTCGCTCCATGTTCAGAAATATAAAAATTTGAGAAGGTATGGAATAGTTTTGGAAAGTCTCTTATTAAAAGACGGCAAATCACAACTATTCTCAAATCCCTCTAATCAAAACAAAATTGCTGGATTCAAATTTAACTGCAAGGTGTCTATCAACAAATCTGGACTGGGCAAAAAGTCCAAAAAACACGTATCTGTTATGTTTTGGTATAATAAACGGTATTTTTTGCACCTTTAAATTCACCTGTGGTGAATATAGAATTGCTGTTTTAAGATTTACGTGGATGCTGCGTCAATGAACAATGCTGGGTGTGCAAAAGTCAAAAAAACACGTAACTGTTATGTTTTCGTATGATACACGGTATTTTTTTGCACCTTTCAATTCACCTGTGGTGAATATAGAATTGCTGTTTTAAGATTTACGTGGATGCTGCGTCAATGAACAATGCTGGGTGTGCAAAAGTCAAAAAACACGTAACTGTTATGTTTTCGTATGATACACGATATTTTTTTGCACCTTTCAATTCACCTGTGGTGAATATAGAATTGCTGTTTTAAGATTTACGTGGATGCTGCGTCAATGAACAATGCTGGGTGTGCAATAGTCAAAAAACACGTAACTGTTATGTTTTCGTATGATACACGGTATTTTTTGCACCTTTCAATTCACCTGTGGTGAATATAGAATTGCTGTTTTAAGATTTACGTGTATGCTGCGTCAATGAACAATGCTGGGTGTGCAAAAGTCAAAAAACAAGTAACTGTTATGTTTTCTTATGATACACGGTTTTTTTTTGACCTTTAAATTCCCCTGTGGTGAAAATAAATTGCTTTTTTAAGTTTTACGTGGATGCTGCGTAAATGAACAAACCGGGGTGTGCAAAATCCAAAAACACGTAAAGTTATTTTTGGTATAAAAAACGGTATTTTTTGCACCTTTAAATTACCTGGGGGTAAAATATAAAATTTGGGCTGTTTTAAATTTACGTGATGCTGCGTCAATGAAAAAATGCGGGTGCGCAAAAAGTAAAAAAACACGAACTGTTATTTTTCGAGATACACGGTTTTTTTGCAACAAAAACCCGTGCGATACAAGATTGCTGATTGAAAATTTTAACTAAAGGGGATATATCAACAGTCACAGTGAAGGGGTAAAATTAAAAATAAAACACATATCTGAAATGTATATGAAAAAAAAATGGAGTTTTGCACCTAACAAAGAACCTCGTTACTAGAAAATGTTTTTACCAATATAAGTTCAGGCCCCCAATACCCAAAAAAATTTTTAAAAAGAAAACGTTAATAATAAAGATTTTTCCACTGCAATGTCCACTAATTTTGGTGAACTTTTCCAGTTTCTTTATAGATAATTCTGTGTTGCCCGGGGGGCCCCTCCTCTCCCCCCCGCCGTGAATTTACGCGGGGTTTTCCTTTAAAATTTCTGCAACACATAAAATCTTCAAAACTGTAAATAAAACAAAATTGGGAAGGATACACAATAGTAAGGTTTTGTGAGAAATAGAAATTTCGCTGACTGTTTTGGACGGCAAAATGCGGTCCTATCCCTTGAAAAACGCTGAGAGACATGAGGGAAACAGAAACGCTGTTCTATGTAAAACGAGGTATGTGATTTTCCCAAACCAATCCAAAAACACATCCCAGTCATACACGCACACACATCCCCCCCTCCCCCTTTATTCGAAATTCTGATTTTGCTGGCCGCCAAAATTACAGGAAGGCAAAAAAGGCGCAATTTTAATAATGAGCTCAGATTTTAACCTTAATTATCGCATAATCGGAAATTTCGTCCCAAAAAACCCCCTTTGCCGATTTCAAATTTTGTCGATAAAAATCGCTCAACACTATTCACAAGCTAAGGTTAATTACAATTTTTTCTCTTGTTGTGTAGTGTAGAAAACACTCAATTGTAACACGCTACAAAGCTAGTAATTTGTGGCTGCTCAATTCTTTTGCGCAATTTGCATCCAGGGGTTAATTAGGCATTGTTTTTGTGCTGTGGTGACAAAAATAAACCGTCTTTGTCACCGCCAAAAATTACAATTTTCCTGTAGCCTAATTCACAAGCGAAGGTTAATTACAATTTTTTCTCTTGTTGCGTAGCGTAGAAAACACACAATTGTAACACGCTACAAAGCTAGTAGTTTGTGGCTGCTCAATTCTTTTGCGCAATTTACATCCAGGGGTTAATTAAGAGTTGTTTTTGTGCTGTGGTGACAAACTAAACCGTCTTTTTCACCGCCAAAAATTAAAATTTTCCTGTAGCATAATTCACAAGCAAAGGTTAATTACAATTTTTTCTCTTGTTGTGTAGCATAGAAAAACACGCAATTGTAACACGCTACAAAGCTAGTAGTTTGTGGCTGCTCAATTCTTTTGCGCAATTTACAACCAGGGGTTAATTAAGCGTTGTTTTTCTGCTGTGGTGACTCCAAGAAACCGTCTTTTTCACCGCCAAAAATAAAATTTTCCTGTACCATAATTCACAAGCAAAGGTTAATTACAATTTTTTCTCTTGTTGTGTAGCGTAGAAAACACGCAATTGTAACACGCTACAAAGCTAGTAGTTTGTGGCTGCTCAATTCTTTTGCGCAATTTACATCCAAGGGTTAATTAAGTGTTGTTTTTGTGCTGTGGTGACAAAAATAAACCGTCTTTTTCACCGCCAAAAATTACAATTTTCCTGTAGCATAATTCACAAGCAAAGGTCAATTACAATTTTTTCTCTTGTTGTGTAGCGTAGAAAACAGGCAATTGTAGCACACTACAAAGCGAGTAGTTTGTGGCTGCTCACGTATATTGCGCAATTTACATCCAGGAGTTAATTAAGCGTTGTTTTTCTGCTGTGGTGACAAAAATAAACCATCTTTTTCACCGCCAAAAAATTCAATTTTCCTGTAGCATAATTCACAAGCAAAGGTTAATTACAATTTTTTCTCTTGTTGTGTAGCGTAGAAAACACGCAATTGTAACACGCTACAAAGCTAGTAGTTTGTGGCTGCTCAATTCTTTTGCGCAATTTAAATCCAGGGGTTAATTAAGCGTTGTTTTTGTGCTGTGGTGACAGTATTAAACCGTCTTTTTCACCGCCAAAAATTACAATTTTCCTGTACCATAATTCACAAGCAAAGGTTAATTACAATTTTTTCTCTTGTTGTGTAGCGTAGAAAAGACGCAATTGTAAAACACTCCAAAGCTAGTAGTTTGTGGCTGCTCAATTCTTTTGCGCAATTTACATCCAGGGGTTAATTAAGCGTTGTTCAGCTGCTGTGGTGACTAGTGTTGAGCGATTATTATCGACAAAGTTGAAATCGGCAAGGTTTTTATGGTGATTGAAATTTTTAGATCATGCGATAATTAAGGCTAAAATCTGTGCATCATCTATTAAGATCGCGCCATTTTCGGCGCTTCCTGTAATTTTGGCGGCCAGCAAATCAGATTACAGAATAGAGCAGGGTGAGATGTGTGTGCGACGTCATGACTGGGATGTGTATGGTTGCGATTGGCTGGAAAAATCACATGACCTCGTTTTACATAGAACAGCGTTTCCTGTTCAGCCTCAGTGTCTCTCAGCGTCTCATAGGAGTAGGACGTGCGCTCTGCCTGTGGCCAAACAGCTCAGCGAAATTGTTCTATTTCTGCACAGATAAACCTCTACTATTAGCTGTGATCCTTACAATTTAGTTAGATTAGAGATTGGAAGATTTTATGTAGTTAGGTAGAGAATTTTAAAGGAGCATCTACCGCGGTAAAGTCACGGGGGTCGCGGGGAGGGGGGGGGGGGCCCCGTGCGAGAACACAGACAAGCTCTATAAAAAAAACACTGGATAAAGTTCACCAAGACTTAGTGTAGACATTGCACTGCAATATCTTTATTATTAAATGTTTGCTATTGAAATATTTCCTGGATATTGGGCAGCCTGAACTTATATTAGGATACACATCATTTCTAGTAACTTAGGTGCAAAACTCCACTTTTATTATCAGTATACATTTCAGATAGGTGTTCATATTAAATATTACCCATTCCACCTTTGTTCATATATCCATCTGGCACTTAAATCTGAAAACAGCAATTTTATAGTCACACAGGTGAATTGAATGGTGCAAAAAATACCGTGTATTATACGAAAACATAACAGATACGTGTTTTTTGACTTTGGCGCACTACAGCTTTGTTCATTGACGCAGCTTACACGTAAATCTGAAAACAACAATTTTATAGTCACCACAGGTGAATTAAAAGGTGCAAAAAAACATTTTATTATACGAATACATTTCAGATTCGTGTTTTTTGACTTGGGAGCACTACAGCTTTGTTCATTGACGGAGCTTGCACGTAAATCTGAAAACAGCAATTTTATAGTCACCACAGGTGAATTGAAAGTTGCAAAAAATACCGTGTATTATACAAAAACATAACAGATATGTGTTTTTTGCACTTTTGCCAAGTCCAGATTTGTTGTTAGACACCTTGCAGTTAAATTTGAATCCAGTTTTGATTAGAGGGATTTGAGAATAGCTGTGATTTGCCGTCTTTTAATAAGAGACTTTCCAAAACTATTCCATACCTTCTCAAATTTTTATATTTCTGAACATGGAGCGAAATGCAGGTGGTAAGCGAGCAAAGAGGGGTTTAGCACATGGAGGTAGAGGTACGAGAGAAGGTGCTCCTTCCAGTGCTGGCGACAACACGCATGCCAGCGGATCGTTAGTTGCAGGACCGTCAGGCCTGTCATCGCTGGGTCAGGGCCCCGTGAATCTCAGTAACGATCAGCGTCGCCAATCTGTCCTTCAGTGGTTAATGCAACCTGCATCCAGCAGTCTTACCTCCTCGTCCTCCCAGTCACGGCCACAAATGTCGTCATCAGCATCATCAGCATCCGTCCAACATGAAGCAGCCCAAATGTCAACTCGTGTACCCACCACTGTGGATAATCCATTGTCTGAAGACCTCTTTGATGACAAAATGCGGTTGGGGTCAGAAGGCATGTTAAAAGATCAAGAGGATGATTTAGTCTGCTCTGACGCCCAGTTACTGATGCCATCAGAGGAGGAGAAGGAAGCCGGTCAATCGGCAAAAATCTCGGGCGGTTGGCAACGCCTTGCAGGCCCTCTTGCTTGTAGCCCGCAGCTTCTGGATGCAGAAAGTCAGGACGACCAAGTCACCTGTGTTGATGATGATGATGATGACAACATTGCGGATCCATCGTGGTCTTTTCAGCAGAATTTGCTTGCGAGCGCTTCATCCGTGGACGAGGAGGAAGACGATAGGGTAGTGTCAATACGGGTCCCGCCACTAAAAGGGAGAGGGCGGAAGTCCGCTGATATGATTCCGCCAGCCTCGGTCAGCGCAAACCCCGCTCCTCGCTTATCGCCGTCAAAAAGGTCCAGGACCTCTCAAGCCAGGGCCTTCTTTGAGCAAGCCTCTGATTCACCCAGCGATGTCATATGCCGCCTTTGCCTTAAACGTATAAGTCGAGGCAAGAACCTTAAGTGGTTAACCACCACCAACATGTCTAGTCACATGCAGCGAATGCATGAGTTGAAATGGAGGGAACACTAGGCCAAAAAAGACCAGACTGACGCCGGGCCTCAAACCACTGTCACACCCTCTGTCTCCGCCTCCTCTTCCTCCGCCACCACCAAGCGTTCCTCAGCTGCCCATGTCTCTCAGAGTCATGATCAGGGATCAGCCTCCGCTTCAGCCTCCACCGTCGCCCAAGTACCACCAGCACCACCAGAGACCCATCCTACACCTTCTCCTTCCGCCAGTTAGACAACCTGCACGCCGTACAGCGGCCAGTCTAGCAGCCAGCCTTCTGTCTTCCAGGTTTGGGAGCAGAAGAAACACTTTAACCCAAACAATCCCAAAGCCAAACGCCTGAATGTCAGCTTTGCCAGGCTTTTGGCCTTGGAAATGTTGCCTTTCCATCTGATGGACACAGATGGGTTCCGCCACATCATGGCCCTTGCCTGCCCCCCATACCCGATGCCGAGCAGGCATTTCTTTGCCAGAAAAGGCGTCCCTGCCCTGGCCAGCCACGTGTCATCTACAATTTCCAGCGCGTTGTCTGCTTCTGTGGCCGGAAAAGTCCATCTGACCACCGACACATGGACTAGTAAGCAAAGGCCAAGGCCGCTATATCTCTGTGACAGCTCACTGGGTGAGCTGGGTGGATGTCTCTGGGGGTGACGGTGGCTCCCCAGGCTCGACGCACGCTCTTCAAAACTGCAGGGATGGTGGCAGGGTTCTTTCCCCCAAGGTCCTCTGGTGGCATCACGTGCCAGAGAAACCAGGGCCATGTTGAAATTAATCTGTCTTGGAGACCGTCCACACACAGGTCAGGAGCTGTAGACGTCTCTCCGCAACGAGACCGAGCGCTGGCTGGGTGACAAGAACCTTGTGCCAGGCAAGGTGGTGTGCGATAACGGGCGAAATATGCTGGCCGCCCTTAAGATTGGTAGGCTGGAGCACATCACTTGCCTGGCACATGTCATGAACCTCGTCGTCCAGAAATTTCTAAAGAGCTACCCGGGTCTGGACTGCCTGCTGAGGAAGATTCGAAGTCTAAGTTCGCACTTCCGCCGATCGCACCCTGCTTCGTCCCACCTGGCTGCGTTGCAGCGTCAGCTCGGCCTCACCGTCAACCGTCTCATTGTTGACGTGGCAACACGCTGGAATTCCACCCTCCACATGCTCCAGCGATTGTGGCAGCAGCGCAATGCCATTACGCAGTATGAAGTGACACATGGCCTGACAAGCAGTGGTGCGGACCTCGGGGTGTTGAGCCACCGAGAGTGGAGGCAGGTGAAAGAGCTCTGCACCATCCTTGCCAGTTTTGAAGAAGCCACCAAAATGGTCAGTGCGGACAATGCCCTTGTCAGCATGAGCATTGTGGTGATCTTAGTTCTGGAACGATCGTTGGACACTCTGAAACAACAGGTCCCGCCAGCGACAGAGGAGGAGACGGACACAGATGCGGACACGGAGCCTTTCTCTCCGTCAAATCCCCAAGGCCCGACAGTTTCACAATTTCATCGGTCTTCATTAGGCAGTGGTTCGGGGTCCAGAGCTAGTGCAAGGTGGCACATCAGCTCTCAGGGTGCATCATCTCAGGCAAGTCAGGGCTGTGTTGAAGCTGTGCCGGAGTCAGAGGAGGAGGAGGAGGAGGAGGAGTAGGTTTTCCTAGACACAGACGTTACCGATGTCCCTGCCTTGGAAAGAGGTTGGCGCGAATTTGAGGCGGAGGAGGAAGATGAGGAAGATCAGTTTGCTAGTGCCCCTCGACCCAGAGGCTTGGAAAATCAAGGCTCCATCTCTCACATGAGTGCTTGGATGCTCCATTTCCTCCAACATGATCCTCGCATTAAGGCCATCAAAATGAACAACAGTTACTGGGTGGCCACCCTCCTCGATCCCCGGTACAAAACAAAACTCAGCACTTTCCTTCCACCCACCCAAATAGAGAGTAAAATGCAGGAAATGGAGACCTTGCTGATTGATCAACTGGAGACATCTGTTGCGTCTGCTTCACGTTCCCCAAATGTCACGGTGGAACAACATCAGCGACGTGACAGCAGTAGAGTGCCAAGTAGAGGTAGCGGCAGCAGCAGGCAAGGTGGCAGAAGCCTAATGGGTGACCTCTGGCAATCTTTGTTTACCACATCACCAACGCATGCAATGCAGGGAACACTGTCACGGTCCGTGCCACGTTCCTGTCCTTACGCTGCAGCCTCTGCTGCGAACCGCAGTCGTACCTATGTTCCTATCGCAGATCTGTTTCCTGTTGCAGTGTCGCTGTGTGCGCTCCTGTAGCCGCTGCTTACTCACCTGTGATTGCTGTGCGGCTTTCTCATGCTGGCCATGCTGCTCCTCCATCTTGGCTGCTGCCCTGATGCCCTGTCTCTATAGAGGGCGGCGGCCACATCTTCCCTTCCTTTATTCCCACAGTGTGCAGCATGGTTGGGCTTCCTCTGCCAATCCCCTTCCACCTGTGGGTTTATAAGCCTGCCTCTCCTCACACTCCCTGCCTGATCCTTGTTGTTGTTGTTGTTGTTGTGGTGGTGGTGGTGGTGGTGGTGTCATGTTGTGTCTTATTGTAGTCTGTTGCTGTGTGTTTTCTGATCGTGTTTGTTAGCAGTCCGGTGTGCTCATGTGGTCTCTTTGTGTCTCTGTCTGTGTCTTTGTGAGTTCTCTGCCCGTGTTCCTGCCCTGGTCATGCCTTGGTTCCTTGACCGAGTTTAGCTTAAGTCTCTGCTTATGTTCTTGTTGTCTTCAGTCTGTCTATTTATTGTTCCCTTTACCTTTTGCTTATCCTCCTGTTTGGCATCTGTTTTGTCCTGTCTTTGTTTGTACCTGCACATATTTACTTCTTGTCTGCTTTGTCTCTGTTCCTATTCTGTTGGTGCCTAGCCTTGGCACTTCTGGCCTTTCTGGTCAGCTGCCGCTGCTGGGGACTGCTGTGAGGTAGCACCTGGCGGCTGTTGGAGTCAGCCAACCTTACCATCAAAGGCTCTGTGAAGATGCACATGCCCAATGGCCACTTAGTTACGCCCCCTCGGAGCAAGCCCGGCAGTGGTCCAGTGGGTCCACTACCTGCTTTACCCGCTCATCCGTTACACCTATTATAAAAAAATGTTGTTTCTAACAGACATTTGTTCTTCACAATTGTCCAAAGTGGCTCAAGGGTCATGCTTTGAATTTTGGGGGGCATTTTGCTTTGAAATGCTGCTATACTACAGGTCCTATTATAAAAAAAAATGTTGTTTCTAACAGACATTTGTTCTTCACAATTGTCCAAAGTGGTTTAAGGGTCATGCTTTGAATTTTTGGGGGCATTTTGCTTTGAAATGCAGCTATACTACAGGTCCTATTATAAAAAAAGTTCTTTCTAACAGACATTTGTTCTTCACAATTGTCAAGAGTGGCGCAAGGGTGATGGTGCTGTCAGAAACAGGAATAGGTAGGACACTGTTAATGGAACATATTGCAAAATGACTTGTTTTTGCAAGATCTTTAAACAAAAGCTATCAATCATGTATTGAGAAAACCCTTTTTAATACAATTAAAAAAGAGAAACAAAGACATGGTGGGATTCATCCTTTTTTAAAAAATGTGTTTTCTAGAATTTAAACTACTAAAAAACTTGCATGTAAAAAATAGCGGGTAAAAAATTCCTCTGAATTGTACAAGGGAGGTACAGGAAAACTTGACCAGATGTAGGTTTTTCAGGGGACATGGTTATGGAGCACGGGACGGACAACAAAGTACAGAGACAATTTCCTCCAGCACGTTGAGTAAAATAAGAAAAAGAATGGCAAGAAAAAGGGCACCTGGGTGGAACAGGAGCGTTAACCAAAAGTATTTCCAAGTGAAGCTCAATTGGTCCGCACTCATACGGAGGGGCAAGCGCTACCCAGGACAGGGACAGTATATCTCCAGTGAAACTAAAATGGTGGTTGAAAGACTCCTATTTCCGGCACTTTTTAATCTGTGGGTCAGACAGGTTTAATGGTCATCCTGCGGTACAGGACAGATATAGTTAATGTCCAGTTCAACTAAAATGGTGGTTCAAAGACTCCTTTTCCCAGCACTTTTTAATTTGGGGGTCAGACAGGTTTAATGGTCATACTGCGGTCCAGGACAGGTATAGGAAATGTCTAGTTCAACTAAAATGATGGTTGAAAGACTCCTTTTCCGGCACTTTTTAATCTGTGGGTCAGACAGGTTTAATGGTCATTCTGCAGTACAGGACAGATATAGTCAATGTCCAGTTCAACTAAAATGGTGGGTTTAAAGACTCCTTTTTCCGGGAAATTTTTAATCTGGGGTCATGCAGGTTTGGGGCTCATGCTGTGGCCCAGGACAGGAATAGTCAATTTTCCAGTTCAACTAAAAGGGTGGTTGAAAGATCCTTTTTTTCCGCACTTTTAAATCTGGGGTCATGCAGGTTTGGGGCTCATGTGTGGCGCAGGACAGGTATAGTCAATGTCCAGTAACTAAAATGGTGGTTGAAAGAACCCCTTTTTTCCGGCACTTTTTAATCTGGGGTCATGCAGGTTTGGGCTCATGCTGTGGCAGGACAGGTATAGTCAATTGTCCATTTGAAACTAAAATGGTGGATGAAAGACTCCTTTTTCCGGCACTTTTTAAATCTGGGGGTCATGCAGGTTTGGGGCTCATGATGTGGCACAAGACAGGGAAAGACAAAGTCCAGTGAAACTAAATTGGAGGTTGAAAGACTCCTTTTTATGGCACTTTTTAATCTGGGGTCTATGCAGGTTTGGGGCTCATGCTGTGGCCCAGAGAGGGATAGTCTATGTCCAGTGAAACTAAAATGGTGGTTTGAAAGACTCCTTTTCCGGCACTTTTAAATCTGGGGGTCATGCAGGTTTTGGGGCTCATGCTGCGTTCCAGGACAGGGATATTCAATGTCCAGTTCAAGTAAAATGATGGTTCAAATAATACTGCCTTCTGGCACTTTTTAATTTGTGGGTGATGCAGGTTTTAGGGTCATGCTGTGGTACAAGACAGGGATAGTGAATGGTGTGTGATTTTTTTTCTGTGGCTTTTATAACCTAAGTGTGTTGCCTAATATGTAGCACGTATCCATTTGACTGTTGTGGATGTTAATTCCAGCTTCTCCAGCCCTGTTTGGGTGTAAAAATGAAGGTGTTGTTGCTCTCCCATAGACTTTAATGGTCATCGCTCATAATCGACCACTCACTATCGACTATCTTGTCGATGATGGTCGACTATCGACCATCGACCGATGTCGATGGCCAACGTAATCGCTCAACACTACCAGTATTCTTTATAGAGCTTGTCTGTGTTCGCCCGCGGGGGCCCCCCCTGCTCCCCCTGTGACTTTACAGCGGTAGATGCTCCTTTAAAATTCTCTACCTAACTATATAAAATCTTCCAATCGCTAATCTAACTAAATTGTAAGGATCACAGCTAAAAGTAGAGCTTTCTCTGTGGAGGAATAGAATAATTTCGCTGAGCTGGTTGGACAGAGGCAGAGCGCACGTCCTACTGCTATGAGACGCTGAGAGACATGAGGCTGAACAGGAAGGGCTGTTTCTATGTTAAAACGATGGTTCATGTGATTTTTCCAGCCAATCGCAACCATACACATCCCAGTCATGACGTCGCACACACATTCACCCTGCTCTATTCTGTAAGCTGATTGCTGGCCGCCAAAATGACTGTAAGCGCCGAAAATGGCGCGATATTAATAGATGATGTACAGATTTTAACCTAAATTATCGCATGATCTAAAAATTTCGATCAACATAAAAACTGTGCCGATTTCAACTTTGTCGATAATAATCGCTCAACACTTTCCACAAGCAAAGGTTAATTACAATTTTTTTTCTGGTTGTGTAGCGTAGAAAACACGCAATTGTAACACGCTACAAAGCTAGTAGTTTGTGGCTGCTCAATTCTTTTGCGCAATTTACATCCAGGGGTTAATTAAGCGTTGTTTTTCTGCTGTGGTGACAAAAATAAACCGTCTTTTTCACCGCCAAAAATTACAAATTTCCTGTAGCATAATTCACAAGCAAACGTTAATTACAATTTTTTCTCTTGTTGTGTAGAGTAGAAAACACGCAATTGTAACACACTACAAAGCTAGTAGTTTGTGGCTGCTCAATTCATTTGCGCAATTTACATCCAGGGGTTATTTAAGCGTTGTTTTTGTGCTGTGGTGACTCCAAGAAACCGTCTTTTTCACCGCCAAAAAATACAATTTTCCTGTAGCCTAATTCACAAGCGAAGGTTAATTTCAATTTTTTTCTCTTGTTGTGTAGCGTATAAAACACGGCATTGTAACACGCTACAAAGCGAGTAGTTTGTGGCTGCTCAATTGTTGTGCGCAATTTACATCCAGGGGTTAATTAAGCGTGTTTCTGCTGCTGTGGTGACTCCAAGAAAACGTCTTTTTCAACGGCAAAAATTGAAATTTTCCTGTACCATAATTCACAAGCTAAGTTTAATTACAATTTTTAATCTTGTTGTGTTGCGTTGAAAACACGCAATTGTAACACGCTACAAAGCAAGTAGTTTGTGGCTGTGCAATTGTTTTGCGCAATTTAAATCCGGGGGTTAATTAAGCGTTGTTTTTGTGCTGTGGTGACAAAAATAATCCGTCTTTTTCACCTCCACAAAATAAAATTTTCCTGTACCATAATTCACAAGCAAAGGTTAATTACAATTTTTTCTCTTGTTGTGTAGCGTAGAAAACACACAATTGTAACACGCTACAAAGCTGGTAGTTTGTGGCTGCTCAATTCTTTTGCACAATTTACATCCAGGGGTTTTAATTAAGCTTTTGTTCTGTGCTGTGGTAACTCCAACAAACCTTTCTTTTTCACCGCCAAAAATTACAATTTTCCTGTAGCTTTAAATTCACAAGCAAAGGTTAATTACAATTTTTTTCTCTTGTTGTGTAGGTAGAAAGACGCAATTGTAACACGCTACAAAGCTAGTAGTTTGTGGCTGCCCCAATTCTTTTGCGCAATTTACATCCAGGGGTTAATTAAGGGTTGTTTTTCTGCTGTGGGGGACTCCAAGAAACCGTCTTTTTCACCGGGCCCCAAAAATAAAATTTTCCTGTTAGCATAATTCACAAACAAAGGTTAATTACAATTTTTTCTCCTTGTTGTGTTTTGTAAAAAAACACGCAATTGTAACACGCTACAAAGGTTGTAGTTTGTGGCTGCTCAATTTTTGCGCAATTTAATCCAGGGGCAAATTTAAGCGTTGTTTTTCTGTTTGGGGTGACAAAAATAAACGTTTTTTTTCCCCAAA